>JAAQRG010013610.1:0-21554 GCA_011634625.1 Babylonia areolata
AAACAAAAACCACATGTACAGTTGGCAAGGCACTAAAGTGAACTCACTGTGTTGTGTTTGTCACCGCATTCCCCCTTCAGGGCCTGCTGAGCAGAGACGATGGCCAGGTCAAACAGGGGCAGCAGACGACGAGGGCTGGGCAACAGCACCTCACAAAACTCCATGTTGCTCTCAAACAGCGTCAGTGCACTGCAAGGAATGGAGGAGCACTGCTGGTGAAGCAATTCAGGACAGCAGGGATGAAAAATTTGTGTCACAGCCAGCTGCTGCTTTCATATACGCATGTATGACTTTACATTAAAAAAAATAACGAACGAAAAGTATCAGATGAATTGATCGTCAAAGTAAACATCCTTATGTTTACACTAAAATAATAAGTGAGGAAGAGATGAGAGAAAGAGAAGAGAAAAGAAACCTACAGTTCTATAGAAAAGAGCAGATTTCTTGCACAGAATTTCAAGAAGAAGGTGGGAATACTATTTATAATTAAGGCCCCCCTCCCAACCCCACCCCACTATGAGAAGAATTCCATCTGTTATGTCTAAGCTGTCTTCTCTTCCAAACATACTGACCCTTATTTCAACAAAAACCTTGTTTTGAATATTTGTTGTTTGTTCAACAGTCACTAATAGTTACATGACTGACACACTAGCTGTGGACATCGAATCAGAATGAAAACACAAAAACCACGGTGACAAAAAAGACACAGAACACCAGCCACTGTGGCAAAGTGGATAGCCTCTCAAATGAAAGACTGGGAAGGCACAGGTTCAAGGGCCATCATAGGTAGGATTTTGGTCCATGGGCGGCTACTTCCAGGAGGAGGTATCAGGATAAATGGCATGAGTGTATAATGCCACTGAAGTAGCACAGATGATTGGGCAGAAAAACAGAGCGTAGATTGTAGTGTCTGTTTTACTTTTTTTCATTTGGAATTCTGTTTTTTTAGAGTAGCAAATAACTGACAGTGAATAAGTGAATAAATGTCTATCTATCTTCTGTGCAAATGACAATATAAAACCTTATAGCACTAAGCAGAATGCTTCAGTGTAAGTTGTGATAAACACACATGCACGCACACATGCAAACACACACACACACACACACACACACACACACACACACACACACACACTCACACACATATATATACATAAACACACAAATATCACTCAAAGTGTTCTGTCTCATATCACTCAAAGTGAAAAGGCGTTAAATTAAAGAAAGAATGTCCACACACAACTCTGATGCAAAGTGTTTCAGCAGAAGTAACATAACAACAGAACCTACATAGTCACTCTACCAGAATGTTCACTTTATGAAGAAACTGATGTAAAATTCAGGACAAGTGTTCTGCAGTACACAAATGGAGTAAAAATCTTCACCAAGATGATACTCACTCCACAGTGATGGAATAATAATCATCTTCATCCTCCTCCTGAAGCAGCTGTTCAAGTTCTCCTTCATGGTGGGCCAAAAGGTAGTCTTTCAAGTGATCTGAAGCAATTAAGGAAAAAAAACCCCACCTCTGTGTGACATCATACTATTTAACTGTTGTGTTATGATTTTTGTTATATATGCATATTTTTTGTTATATGCATAGTTTACTAAATGGCCCAGATATACACATATTTTGTTATCAACAGTTGGGTATAAAGTGTGTCCTTATTTCAAGAACTATTTGTGTTATCATATTGTTGCTTAGGCAATGGCAGTGATTACCAAGAGTAGCCTGGTTAAGTAGTGTTTCACTGTGAGTGTGAATGGTTAAGGATTGATGATGCCTTTGATACATGTGTTCACATATGTTAATGTGTGCATCATATGTTTGGATACTGATCTTTAAGAGTCTTAACTCTTTAACTCTTCGTTACATACGTCCCTTGTGGTTGTCAAGGACAACTAACAATGAGCGGAAATTAATTAAAGCTGGCAACCCTGCAACTGCCTCTCTGTGTTTTATTGTATGTTTAAGAACCTCCACCACAATCACAGACCTACCACGCACATACAGAGCCATCTGTAATGGTGTCAAAAGTAGGATCGACTTTTTGCAGACTGAAGATCTGGTCTAGATCTAAAACAAAAAGTGACATCAGTTTGTTGACAAAATGGCTGCGGCTACAAGATTTGATCCACCACCACGGTTTAGCTTCAGAGCAGCCGATTGGGAGGATTGGAGGGATGATTTTTTAAAGGTTTCGGCGAGCTAGCAAACTTCACAAAGAAGATGGAAATGTGCAGAGAGACGCTTTGTTGTATGCCATTGGGACCAAACAGGCAGTGCAAATTATGAAGACATTCAAGTGGGGTGTCAACAAAGATGGTGAACCAGTGGAATCAGACGACAATATTGATGTTCTGATGAAGAAATTTGATGATTACTTCTTACTCAAACGCAATATAAACCATGATCGATCGTGCTATGTTTAACTCCAGAGCCCAGCATGAAGGAGAATCCACTGAAGAGTTTGTTAGGGCATTGAACATTCTGGTGAAATACTGTAACTCTGCTGATCCAGAAGAAAAGGTCAGAGACAGACTTGTCATTGGACTTCGGGATTGTCAGCTGAAAGAAAAGTTGCAGCTACGTGGTGATTTGACTCTGAAAAAAGCTATCACCGTAACATGTCAACAGGAACAACTAAAAGAGCAAATGATGGTACAGACTAAGCAGTTTGAGCAACTGGACATCGAAGAGACATATCATCGTAATCATGACTCAGGCTCTCGTCATGATACAATTCGTGGCAGAGTGAGTGGACGTGGTTTCTATGGAAACAGAACAACTGGTCATACACAAGTTGTTGACAGGAGTCCATCAGTTAATCGTGAGAAAACAAACTGTGGCAAGTGTGGATACATACATGGAGACGAGAACTGTCCAGCCCAAGGCCAGCATTGCAGATTGTGTGGCGGTCGTAATCATCATGTGCAAGAAATGAGTGGAGATGAATTAAAGCTGGCAACCCCGCAACTGCCTCTATGTGTTTTATTGTATGTTTAAGAACCTCCACCACAATCACAGACCTACCACGCACATACAGAGCCATCTGAGATCATATATGTAGCACTTGGACAGATCAATGTGATGTGTGAGTGCATACATGTGTCAGTGGGTGTGTGTAAGTGTGTGTGTGTGTGTGTGAGTGTGTGTATGTGTGTGTGTGTGAGAGAGAGAGAGAGTGTGTGTGTGTGTGTGTGTGTACCTGTGTGTGTGTGTGTGTGTGTGTACCTGTGTGTGTGTGTTTATTACACACAACAGATCTAGCAGAATTTTCTATATTAAAATTTGCTAATGTTTGACATAAATGAATGTTTAGTTGACCAAATAAGAGCGATCGTTGTTTTGGGACTTTGAGTTGTTTGTTGGTGTGTTTTTTTTTTGTTTTTTCAGATAAAAGCACACCTCTCAGTTTGTCGTCCTCTCCTGATGTTGAAACGTCTGGCTGGCCCATATTTGCTACCAGTCACTATTATTACTAGTTAGGACTACTGGTACTGGGCACATTCGATCTCTACATCCACAGTGACTTTTGATTTGTGCTTGGAACCCCGATGTTTACAAAAATCCAAACATCCCGCGGACTTCCTTGCCAAAATCTCGTGGCCTGTCATTTCCTGCGAGACGTAAAACATGGCAGCTTCCTGAGACGCCGAGTTTACAAAACTTTGAAGACCGGCAGTGTTCTATTAATTGCTGAGTTGAATCTAACGTTCCAAAAAAATTGTCAAAATGAAGACCGTCTTCATGGTTGCAGAGAAGCCTTCACTGGCACAGTCGATCGCTAAAATTCTGTCAAATGGGAGTTTGAATTCCCGAAAAGGAATGAATGGTGCTTGCTCTGTACACGAATACACTGGTCGTTTTCACGGTGAAACGATGCGCATCAAAATGACGTCAGTATGTGGGCACGTCATGGGAGTCGACTTTCTTGGAAAATACAATAACTGGGACAAAGTCGATCCGGTAATTCACACTTTACAAATCGATCACTGGTTTCATTACAGCAGCAATGATTGATTAGTGTGTGAGAGAGAGTGGGTGTGATTGGGTGTGAATTGAAGTACATATGTATATTTTTATATATTTTGTATATACTTTGATAATTTAACAATGAATCATGATTAAGTTCAGATATTAGAGCCAATAGGGGGCTGTCAAATGAAATGAAGAAAGAAAAGAGATGATCATGCTGCATCAGAATCAGACTGTGCAGTACTTGTAGTAGTGTAGGGACTAGCAGGCTGCCTGCCAAGGCTTCACAGCCTTTTTTGGGTCCCCTTCAATTTCCGTCGCATTTTCCTTATTTGTGGGATATGCATGCCCTATTTCACTACCTCATTCATTCAGAGTAAGCCATTGTCACAGTAAAAAAAAAAATCTTTTAATTTGGTGTTCATAGCAAGGAGATTATCAAACACATTAGACTTAGTATTCCATGCAAATTTAGTTTGGTAGTGCATTCCATATTTTGTGCAATTCTGTTAGCAAATGAATTTTTCCATTGGTTGGTATCACACAATTCACAGTGCTCTTTACAAATTTTATTCATTGAGTTTCTTGTAATCTATCTGACATTCGAAAAATTTTATTTACAATTACATTAACATAATTTAAAGCAAATTAATATTTTGTAGATTTCAATTAAGTCTCCTCGTAACCTTCTGCCCTTTAGTGAATGCAGTCATTTGGATGAGACGATAAACCAAGGTCCTGTGTGCAGCATACATTTAGCACAAGTTTCTGTTGGTAGACTGAGACATGTTTTCACGAGAATACTTGCGTGATAGTGGCGGAGGGCGAGAAGTGCATGTGCAATAAAATGAATGCGAGGCAGGAAGCAGATTTTATCTTTACCTTGCAGCATAGTTGCTGTGAAGGCCCCCCCAGCCTTGACTCATGAGAACCTTGTCACTTTTGCCACGAGGTGGAGAAAAGAAACGCACCTTCCTAATGTGTCTCATGAGAACCTTGCTCAGCTAGCATGTAGGAAGTCCTGATGGTAATGGGTGCAATAGCCTGATAGTAAAGTGTTGAACTTTCATTCTGAGGGTCCCGTGTTAGAATCTTGGTGAGTAAAGGGTGGAGATTTTTCCAATCTTTCAGGTCAACATATGATATGGGCAGACCTGCTAGTGCCTGAATGCCCTTCGTGTGTATATGCACACAGAAGATCAAAGACGCATGTTAAAGATCCTGTTATCCATGTCAAGTCAGCATTCAGTAGGATATGGAAACAAGAACATACCCAGCATGCACACCCCCGAAAAGTATGGCTGCCTACATGGCAGGGTAAATAAACAAAATGGTCATACACCTAATATGTTACATGTCTGAGTGTGTATGTGTGCATGCCTTAAATCTGATTGAATGACACAGGAAACGAATGATGAGCGCCCAGTGGCAGCCGTCAGTCGGCTCTACCCAGATAGGCAGCTTGTTGTGCAAATGACCCTATGTTTTTAAAGCACTTAGAGCTTGGTCTCCTACTGATGATAGGCGCTATATATGTAGCTATATCAATCAATGGTGAACAGACCTCACACTGAGGCCTCACACACCACAAGTTCAAGAAAGAAACGCACCTCTGGTGTAGGGCTTAGCCTTGGCTTTAGATTAATTCTTTTACATTATGCCTGCACCATTTACATTTTTGTCTGAACTCTAATGCAGAAAAGGCACACGCTTTTGTTTCTCTGTGGGCTTATAGGACATGCACATTTTTCTTGCTGCACCCTAAGTACTCCATATCTCCCAAGACTGATAGATGCCTATTGATCTGTCTGTCTGCCTATCTATGGATGTACAGTTTGACAGGCCCAAGACCTTTGCTTTCTAGCTCTACACATTCAAAATTCACTTAACACACACGCGTGCATGTACGCAATATTTAAACTAAATTAAAGTGTATAAATAGCACAGTAAAACATGTGGTAACAATACAACAGTTTGTGGGTGAATATGCCTAGACTGGCCCATCTAGTCCACTTTCCCTCTGGACACTGCACTTTATGATCTTAAACTAAAGTATCCAGCATAACTGGTATACCGTATCATGTGTGTATCAGGGGTTTTTTTTGGTGTTGTCAGGTTTATTTGGTTTTTTTGTTTTTCTTTCTTTTTTCTTGGGGGCTGAGGGGCGGAGGTTTTGATTTTGTTTTGTTTTTTTGGTTTTTTTGTTTAATGAAATTGACTGAAATTATTGAGTCTAACACACGATTATTAATGTTGATAAAAATTGAATATCCACAAAAATTGAGCATGTTTCAAAAGTGATTTTTCAGTCATTCATTTTTTCCCCCTATTTATGTATTTTGTAGATGATAATGATATGCTTTTGTTTAGAATGAATTAGATATATTATTGCTTTCCTCTTTATCTTCTCTAAGTTAATACAGTCTGTTTGTGCAGTTCTTCATAAATTTGGTGAAGTGATTATTGTCAGTGTCATGACATTGGATGTAATTTTTGTGTTGGCATCAGGTTGAACTGTTCACTGCACCAATTCAGAAGAAGGAAGCCAATGAAAAGCTGCGCATGCCCGCCTTTCTTGCCAAAGAGGTAATGATTTTGTTGGGAACAGAATCAGAGAATGGCAATGGATTGTGATTAGGTGGTTTCATTTTGTTTTACACAATAGGCACAAGATCCAGATGGCTCAGCAGTTGTTGCAAGTGTGTGTTTGTATGTAACATGGCGCATATATGTTATAGTATAGATCTATGTGTGCAAGGATACATGTATGAATAGGTGTATTGGTAGACCATAGATGGTGCATGGATGTGTGTGCTATGTTGTAGATTGAAAAGAATATTGTAAAGATTGAAAAATGAATTAATTTAAACAAAAACTGAATTTTATTCTCCTTCATAAAGTTGTTTTTTTTATTGGGTTTTTGTTTGTTTGTTTTGTTTCGTTTTTCAACTTTTTGGTTTTGTTTTTTTGTCTTCTTAGGCTGGAGATTTTGTCCTGCTCATTTTTCCTCCTTGAATTGAATGTATTCTCTGCTGAATTCAACTTTTACTCTGTTTTTTGTTGTTGTTGTTGTTGTTTTTTATAAATCCTTTAAGTATTAAATGATTTAAGATTGCTCGTTTATCTTTCATACTTCAGCAGGCACAACAATGAATTTGGACTGCATTATCCAGTGAGACCATGTCAATTTGTCACCATAATCCTTTTTTCTTTATATTGCAAGTGAATATGTTTTAATATCAAAATGAACTTTTCTATCAAATTTTCCCAAGGCAACACATTTGTTGCATGTTTCAGAGCCATACTTACCATAACTCAACAGTACTGTAAGATTCTCTGTTGAAACTGGGTTTTGAATTTGAGGAGTGGATCTTCCAAAAGTTAGTTATACATTTTGAACTGTCACAGTATCAGACAAAAATGATTCGGTTTATTGTTTTGAAATTATACAAGTTTGGCTAATTAGAGGGAGAGATGGGAGAGGGGAGCTTGGGAGTGGGGACTGTGACAGAGGGTATTATTATGATATTAGTGCAAAATAGAATCAGAATATGACGGGGAACTTGCCCACATATTAATGACTCTACGGTCTACCCATGTGTCCAGAACTGAGTCGCACCTATCTGCTCTGTCATGTGGACGTCAACAATTTTAGTATTGTGTGGTTCATCTGTCAAGCTACCAAACTGCTTATGGATACTTGAATCTCTTTTTTTTTTCCTGCTTGTTTCAGGCGTCAGGGGCAGATTATCTTGTGCTTTGGCTGGATTGTGACAAAGAAGGGGAGAACATCTGCTTTGAAGTCATTGACTGCGTGCAGAACGTCATGAATAGAGTGGGAGGACAGGTATGCTGAACTTTATATGATGTCTATGGTTAGCTCTAGAGATCTTGTATGCTGTGTGTTTTCATATGTGTATGATGTGTATGTGTTAAAAATGTGTGTGTGTGTGTGTGTTTAATTATACATAATGATACTTGATTGTGAGGTGAGTTCCAATCTGCTGTTTTTGATGAACAAAAAGAAGAGTTTTGTAAGGCTTTGGGTTGTTGTTTTTTTTGTTTTGTTTTTTGTTTTGTTTTTTAGAGTTCATCTGTCTAGTCATAAAAAATACATGGTGTAATATATGTCAATATGTGTCTGTATGTGTGTTCGAGTAGTATACAGTGTATGATGTTATACTCATGATTTGTGAGCATGTTCTTGTATGTGTGTCTGTGTGTTAATGTGTATCCAAATAAGTGCATGCATATTATATTTTTGCATAATTTGTGTGTTTGCTGCTCCTTGTTTGTTGTCAATTTCAGAGGATCTGTAAACTTAAACAGTTTCCTGATCCATATATGTTGAAATAAAGAACAATTAAATGTGGGTTCAGGAAATATTCAGTTTTTTTGTTGTTGTTTTTTAGAATAACAACTGAAATTTCTACAGCCAAAGCATTTATTATAAACAAACATCATTCATATATTTGAAATTTTCATTCGCCTAGAAATTTTTCAACTGTTGAACTGTCAGTAATTTTCAAGACTGTCCACTGTTGTTGTTGTTGTTGTTTGGGTTTTTTGTTTTTGTTTTGGGGTATGTTTGTTTTGTTTTGTTTTGTTTTGTTTTCGTTTTCTTTCTTCAATATTTTTTTTTTTCTCTTTGCGATAAAAGTGATGAATATGCAATTGATATAAATATGATCAGGTATCTTAGGTCTCTCTTTCTGGTTGATTATGAGATTGAGTCCTTTGTAGCGATTGTAGCTGCTCAAACGAAAAGACACATGTAATATATATCATGTGAAATTATTCTGTGGCAGCAAGTATTCCGAGCAAAGTTTAGTGCCATTACTGACCAGGAGGTGAAAGCAGCCTTCAACAATCTGGGATCACCCAACAAAAATGAAGCATTGTCGGTGGACGCTCGGCAAGAGTTGGATCTACGTATTGGTTGTGCCTTCACTCGCTTCCAGACCAAGTTCTTTCAGGTGAGTGTTGGTGTGAGGATTGTGTGGATGCCTGGTGAGCCTGTCGTATGTGTGTGTGTGTGTGTATGTGTGTGTGTATGCGCTCTCAACAGAATGTATGTGTGCAACAGTATGTGTGTCTATAGGAGTTAATCTTGCAGAATGCTGTGAAATAGAATTTCCTTGGAAACACATGGCATGAGCCTGCTCCCTGCACAGTGAGTGTATGTATACATGTAGACGTGTTTGGTAATATGGTAAGTCTTGGCAGCAGTACACTAGGAGGAGTTTGATGATAATGAGAAAATTTCAGGATTTTGAGCTTGAGTATAGTGCTTGGTACTTCTACACTGACCACAGCTATCAGTAGTATGGGGATTAGTTGATTCATCAGTGATATTATGACCTTTAGTATGGGGACTGATTGGTTCAATGATGATAAGTGATCCGAAGAATGGGGGTTAGTTGAGTCAGTGGTAATAAGTGACTTGTAGAATGGGGGTTAGTTGAGTCAGTGGTGATAAGTGACCTGTAGTATGGGGATTAGGTGAGTCAGTGGTGATAAGTGACCTGTAGTATGGGGTTTAGGTGAGTCAGTGGTGATAAGTGACCTGTAGTATGGGGTATAGCTCAGTCAGTGATGCTTAATGACCTGTAGTATGGGGATTACAGTAAACTGCTTTGTAAATGCCCAGTTTCAAGTAAACGCCCACCCCACATTTTGGATCAAAAACCATGCATTGGGTAAAATAAGCTTGTAAATTTGTACCCCTCACTTTAACAAAAAAAACAGAAAAATTAATAATAATAATGAAAATGAAATAATGGTAATCTTGTTTGTCATTTGGGATCATGTCTCTTTTTTTTTTTATTCTTCTTTATGGGCTGCAACTCCCACGTTCGCTCGTGTGTATATGAGAGGGCTTTTACATGTATGACTGTTTTTACCCCGCCATGTAGGCAGCCATACCCCTTTCATGGGTGTGCATGCTGGGTATGTTATTGTTTCCATAACTATCGAACGCTGACATGGATTACAGGATCTTTAATGTGCGCATTTGATATTCTGCTTGTGTATACACACGAAAGGGGTTCCGGCGCAAGCAGGTCTGCACATATGTTGACCTGGGAGATCAGAAAACTCTCCACCCTTTACCCACCAGATGCCTTTACCGAGAATCGAACCCAGGACCTTCAGATTGAAAGTCCAAAGCTTTAACCACTCTGCTATTGCGCCCGTCAGGTTTCTTTATAAAGCAGTTCAGATTTAGACCTTGAGATAAGGAATGGAACATCTGCATGAGAAGTTGGTATGTCATTAAAAAAGACAACCACACAAATAAACAAGAGAGGCAAGGCCTTCAAGACTCACTTGTGATACACTTTTTTAAAAAATCCAAGCTTTTTATGTATTGAGTATAATTTCAAAATGTAATGTTTCAGATGAGAAAGATCACTTTAAAGCAAATTAAGTCCCCTAGCATTACAGAGTAATTTCCCTTTTTTACTATCTGCACCAAAACGTTTGCAAAATAAATAAAACTTCCATGCTTAGCAAAAGAGTTCCTGTTTGAACAAAAAATGATAATAATGACTGCTCTAGCTGTTGGGTCAGAATATCAGATCAAAGTGCCAAGTTTAGAGAATACAAAAAATATAAATATAACAGTAAATGCAGTTTGCATATAATTAGGCTTCATTTTTTTGTGTGCCCATCCCAGAGGTTCAATATTGTTTTAAATAAGATGACTGGAAAGAACTGAATTTTTCCTATTTTTATGCCTAATTTGGTGTCAACTGACAAAGTATTTGCAGAGAAAATGTCAATGTTAAAGTTTACCACGGACACACACACACACACACACACACACACACAACCGAACACCGGGTTAAAACATAGACTCACTTTGTTTACACAAGTGAGTCAAAAACGTGTAGTCATGATGTCACTCCAAGACTCAGTGTCTTGTTTCGGTAATTAGCATTTTGTTTTAAACTGTTTTGCAGAGAACAGTAGGCTTATCCCTGGACATTCAATTATCCAAGACAATACCCACCACCAGTATGCCACAAATTAAATCTCATTCTTATATTGTTGAATTTAAACCATTGCCATTAGATTATCCTACTATATATTATCACAAGTTTAACAAGAGGCTTCTCATGCATGGAGTAAACACCCAGCCAGTACTTTGTGGTGAAACAAATGCAAGGGATTGGACTACTGTGAAGGGTAAAGTACCCAGTAGACACTCATCCTCAACTTAAGGGTGAAATATGTGCAACGAGGGCGTGGGTGCTTACATAGTAGTTTACAGTCATTGATTTGTGATGAAAAGTGTGTGTGTGTGTGTGTGCAGGGGAAGTATGGAGACCTGGACAGTACTCTGATCTCCTATGGTCCATGCCAGACTCCAACACTGGGCTTCTGTGTGGAGCGTCATGACAAGATCCAGTCCTTCAAACCCGAGTCCTACTGGGTCATCAACACGCAGGTCAGTGATCCCACGTCAGTTGCCGAACACACCACACGTACACAGGCACGCATGTACATGTAATTTGGAAGCAGAAGTGAATTTTTATTCATCCTCTTTCTCTCTTATGCATTTCTTCCTTCCATTGTTTGCACACTGTCCTGTTTTCTTAGCATTTGGTCCACAGGTTTTCTTTGTGCGTTCACTCGAATTGTATAGGACCTGCATTAGATCACATTCAAAATTTCCAAGAAATCTACATGATCAATTATTAAAAATGTTAACATCATGAGTTAATTATTTAGAATGTATACACCATGAGTTATATTCATTGTCTGTTTGCTTTGCCTTGAATGTAAATTTATGCATGTATGTAAGTGATACAATACAAATTACATGTACACAGACACACAAGGCCATTCTTAAAGCCTCAGTATACCATCACATACTCCAAACACTAAGACCAGCAAGTCAATGTCTAATGATTAGACATAAGACAGACAATACTTAAATGATATTGAATATTGTGTTTTCTGCATTATAAAGAGAGACAGAGAGAGAGGGGAAAAAAAGAACAGAAATGCACATGTTCTGATCAGTATGATGGTAACAATGTAACACACAGGTGGAGCTGCCCGACGGAAAGATGATGAAGCTGGACTGGGAGAGAATGCGCGTGTTTGACAAGGATGTAGCCCAGATGTTCGTCAACCTCATTAAGTCTGGAGACAAAGCTTGGTGAGAATGTATTGCTGTGTGTTGATATGTGTGTTTGTTGGTATGTTATTTTTTTTGTGCAACAGTCACACTAAACAGTTGACATGCAATTGGCATTCAGATCTGTTGTTTGGTTATTTTTTTAAGGTAGCAGTCACATTAAACATTTGACATAAGGTCTTCAGGGAGGAAAGTGGCAGAATGGTTAAGATACTCATCTGCCAATACAGAGAGTCCATGAGGATCTGGGTTCAAATCCTGCTCGCACCCTTTCTCAAAATTTTGACTGGAAAATCAAACTGAGTGTCAGCCAGCCCATATAAAGTTACTATATTTTACTGGCTATTAAGGTGCTTCTTTTTTTGTTTGGTTTTTTATCATTTCAATTTTATCAGTTCATGAAGTGCAGCATATTATAAGGTTCACATCCTAGCATGTTGTTTGTGTGAACATGAGTTGTTTGTTAGCTGTTTTTATTCTGATTCATGGGAAGCTTTCATTCATAGACAGTGCCACAAACATCATGAACCCAGGTTTGGATGTTAACACATCCTGAACATAATCTGGCAAGACAAAGTTTGAAACAAAACCACATTTAG
Organism: Babylonia areolata; assembly: GCA_011634625.1. Taxonomy (NCBI): domain Eukaryota; kingdom Metazoa; phylum Mollusca; class Gastropoda; order Neogastropoda; family Buccinidae; genus Babylonia; species Babylonia areolata. The sequence goes on from JAAQRG010013610.1 coordinate 12,725, forward strand.
GAGGGCTGGAATCCCCAGCATGTACACCCTGCTTAAACAGAGACGCATGCGCTGTCTTGGTCATGTATTGCAAATGGACAATGGCCGGATCACGAAAGATCTACTTTCTGGAGAACTTATACAAGGAAAACATCCCACAGGCAGACCTCAACTGCCCTATAAAGACGTCTGCAGCTTGTGAGAGAGATAAGAGGGCATTGAAAGTCAAACTCAACTCCTAGGAAGCTGTAGCCTCAGAACAAATGACAAGGAGGCAGAGAATGCAGAAAGGCTTCCAAGTTCAAAGAGGTGCATGCCCAGTGTTCCGAGACAAAGACAGTGAGAAGAAAGAACCAAAGCCAGACAGACGGACCAGTGTCAGACTTTACCTGTACTGCAGTGTGGGAGGGACTGTCACTCCCATTTTGGCCTGTTCAGCCACACACAATACTGTATCAATCACCACCCAGAGTGAAACTCCATAGTCTCCCAAGATTGATAGATGCCATATATATATATGTGCCTTGCTGAAGGGGAAATGGTTTTATGGGCAGGCATGTTCAGAGAATTTTGACTGACACTAGTGACAACAATTCTGTATCACAGATTATTCGATTGAAAAAGGGTTTATGCATTGAAATCAAAATCTTTTAAAATGTATCAGATCACCTGAATATTTTTCAATCATGAATTTGTGAATGGTTGAGGAAAATGTGTTTTGAAAACCTCAATTTTTTTTTTGTGTGTGTGTGTGCTTCACTGTTGTTTCAGTTAAAGTCTGTGATACCTTGATGAGTCACAATCTGTTCAGTATGTTTTGAATTGTTCATCATGGATCATCTTTTTATTTCTCTTTTTCAGTGTGCTGGAGACGGTTCAGAAGAAGGGAGAAAAACCCAAACCTCTGGCACTGAATACAGTGGAGATGCTGCGAGTGGCCAGTTCTGGTCTAGGTTAGTCTGGGGCAGTTATTATCATTTTGACTCACTTGTGTGAACAATATGAGGCTGTGTAATAACCCAGTGTACGGTTGTGTGTGTGTGTGTGTGTCCATGGTAAACTTTAACATTGTCATTTTCTCTGGAAATACTTTGTCTGCCAATACCGAATTTGGTCTGAATATGTCTTTTTTGTGGAGGAGAGGGTTTGCAGGGTTCTTGACATCAGAAGGTCTGCTACTTTGGGGGGATTTTTGTGTGTACGCTTGCTAATTTGTGCAGTCATGTATAATATCAAATTAAACATGCATAATCCTGTGAAACATATCAGAAAAGTGGTGGTGTGACGATCTGACCAAGCTATGTGGTGTTTGGCTAACACCTTGTTTCCAGTATCAGTAGTGACCTGATACAAGTCTTTGTCAGATACAAAACATGAGTGTCAAAAAATCGATAGACAGACAGAAATATGAGAAAAAAAAACTTAGCCATATGAAGAGCACAGGATCAGGAGTCAAGATGGCTGCCGGAAAAAGAAGGTGCTTGTCAGGGATGCACAGGGGAGGTAACCTACTTCGGGAGGTTATCGGCCGTAGCTACTTCCATTTTCTCTACCTAGGCGGGTAGTAGTTTGCACAGGACAGGAATCAGAGTCTGCACTAGTGGGTCACGGTATGTTACTTAAACGTAATTTTAGGGAGAAAATTTCCTTTCTATACACTTCCTTTCCTGACAAGAACATGGGTCTTTTCATCGGTCTTGCCTTGACTTGACTGTTGTTGGTGGTCTTCAGGCCTTATCTTCACAACAGAGCCACCAGGTTGGACTGCAAGTCACCCAGATGGGAACACATCACACCTTTATTATAGTCTTCACTGGTTATTGTTCAAGACAGAATCAGCATTAAACTCACATCTGTCTGCTTGTCATGTGTTTCTGGCACTCCCTGAGGTATCTTACAGGCATCATACACACATGCATCCCATCCTGTTAGCTCCGTTCTTCTTCCAATACTCATCTTATTTATATTCTTTCTGTCAGAACAAAGTCCTTTAGTCAGCGTTCGTTCTCTTTTCATGGCCCCAGCTGTCTTGAACCAACTCCTTTTGCAGATCAGGCACCCATTTTCTTCTTCCACTTTGTTCAGATCCTCCCTGATGACTTCTTTAAACTAATGTATAACATCCATGTGCCATTCCATTGTTCTCGTTGTGTGCTGCTTGTGTGCATACGCACATATATTCGTTTGTGGTGTACCAATCTGTGTGTGCGTGTGTGTGTGATTTGATGGGTGCAATAGCCGAGTGGTTAAAGCTTTGGACTTTAAGTCCCAGGGTCCCTGATTCGAATGTATATGCGCAAGCTAAAATCAGATATGCATGTTAAAGATCCTGTAATCCATGTCAGAGTTTGGTGGGTTATGGAAACGAAAAATACCCAGCATGCACACAGAGTATGGCTGCCTACATGGCAGGGTAAATAAACAAAACAGTCATACACATAAAATGTTACATGCCTGCCAGAGTGTGTATGTGTGCATGCCTGAAACCTGATTGAATGACACAGGAAAGGAATAGTGAGTCCCAATGGCAACCATCATTCAGCTCTACCCAGGTCGGCAACCTGTTGTGCAAATGACCCTGAGTTTGTAAAGCACTTAGAGCTTGGTCTCCGACTGAGGATAGTTGCAATATAATTATCCATATCTGAAGATCTTGGCGACGACGACAGTATCTTCATCAGATACCGCACTGATGGCAGCCTATTCAACCTGAGGCGGCTACAGGCCCACACCAAGACACTGGAGCAACTCATCAGAGAGCTTCTGTTTGCCGACGATGCTGCCCTCGTCGCCCATACAGAAGCGGCCCTGCAGCGTATAACGTCCTGCTTCGCAGAGGCTGCGCAGCTCTTCGGCCTAGAAGTCAGTCTGAAAAAGACGGAAGTTCTCCACCAGCCTGCCCCACGGGAAGAATTCCACGCTCCTCACATCAACATCGGTGAGACAGAGCTGAAGTCGGTCCACCAGTTCAGCTACCTAGGCTGCACCATCTCATCTGACGCCAAGATCGACAAGGAGATCGACAACAGACTTGCAAAGGCAAACAGCGCATTCGGCAGGCTGTACAAGAGAGTGTGGAACAACAAACACCTGAAGAAAGACACAAAGATCAGCGTGTACAGAGCTGTTGTACTGCCCACCCTGTTGTATGGCTCTGAAACCTGGGTCACCTACCGGCACCACATACGACTGCTTGATCGCTTTCACCAGCGCTGCCTTCGCACCATCCTCAGCATCCACTGGAGTGACTACATCACAAATGTCGAGGTCCTGGAGCAGGCAAAGACTATCAGCATCGAGGCAGTGCTGCTAAAGACCCAGCTACGTTGGGCAGGGCACGTGTCCAGGATGGAGGACCACCGCCTGCCCAAGATCGCGCTGTATGGCGAACTGTCCACTGGCCACCGTGACAGAGGAGCACCCAAGAAGAGATACAAAGACTCCTTGAAGAAAGCTCTCGGTGCCTGTCACATTGACCATCGCCAGTGGTCCGCAGTAGCCGCTGATCGAGAGACCTGGCGACGCACCATCCACCAAGCTGTCTCCTCCTTCGAAAACAACCGCAGGGCCAGCCTTGAGGACAAACGCAGAAGGAGGAAGAACCACGACGCTGCAGCCGCGAACCCAGACCAGACTTTCCCTTGCAACCGCTGCGGCCGACTCTGCTTTTCCCGCATTGGCCTTGTCAGCCATGAGCGTGCCTGCATCAGACGTGGACAACGCCCTTCCTAGATCTTCGTCAGCGAAGCCAGGCCATGATGATCCATATCATTCATTCATTCATTTGTTTTGTAAAGCACCCTGAGTCATGTTTAGGGAATAAGCACTACATCAGTTCACATTAGTAATAGAAGTAGTAGTAGATTTTTCTTCCCTTTTTTTTTTCTTTTTTCTTTTTTTTTTTAATTCTGAGCTATGTGGAACCAAGTGTGGATGTTGGTGTTGCAGGCATGAGTCCTCACCACACCATGCAGATCGCAGAGCGGCTGTACATACAGGGCTACATCAGCTACCCCAGGACGGAAACCAACACCTACCCTGACAGTTTTGACCTCAAGTGAGTAGGGGTTGGGAGGGGAGTTTTGATGGATGTGTGGGTGTGGGGGGTAGTAGCAGGGATAGTCTGATGTTGTAGGCCCGTCAGGCTTTTGTTTTGTTTTTTTCTTTTTTTCTTATTGGAAAAAATGTGTGCAAATTTCATTATGAGATTAACTTTGATTTATGGAAGGATGTGTGTGATTTTCATTTTGAGGTTAACTGAAAATGATTCTCTGTGGTTTTTTGGGGGTTTTTTGGGTTTTTTTCCTAGTTACTTGTTCTAATGAGTGGGGTTGGCGATTTTTTGTGATTTTTTTTTTCTTTTTTATGCAGCGGGGTTTGGGGGTGGGTGGTGAGTTTTTGCATCAGATTTTTTTCTTCTTTTTAAAATTTTTTTTTTATTGATGGTTGTGTGTGCATGTGTGTGCTGACACACTTGTTTAAATCAAGAAGAGAAGTATATGTTAAGCAGTATTATTTTTTAACTGAAAATGGACATGTTTGCCTCATTTCTTTTTTATTTTCTATTTTCTTTCTTTTTTCTCTTTTTTTTTTTTTTTTTTTTTTTTTTTTTTTTTTTTTTTTTTTTTTTTTGCAAACACTTTTAGCAGTCATTTATTATTAGCATTTAAAAAAACGATGCAGATGATGGGGCAGCAAAAAAAAAAAAAAAAGAATATGTTGATAACAGCTGTGGAACAAACTGCCCCTTCTCGGTTGGTCAAATGGATTTCCCAGTTCACTTTTAAAAAACACACCTGTACCGTTCTGCCATCTGTTTTATTGATTTGTGTGCTTTTTCAACCTCTGGTCATGTGTATGCAGGTGTGTTTGTTTGTTTGCATTTTTGTATGTGTGCACACGCTGGTTTGCGTACGGTGTACTTGATGCACGTAAGTTAATGTATGTATAACGTTTTGTTGTAAAAGCTGCAAGGGAGGTATGAGCTATCAATCTGCATTATTAACATTATTCTTTTTCCTCTAAATTATGATGGTGATGGTATGTTCTCCGCAACAGGGGCACACTACGACAACAGCAGGACCATCCAGACTGGGGCCCTTTTGTCAGGAAGCTCCTTCAGGAAGGCATGAAACAACCCAAGTAAGGCACTGCATGCTTTTTCTTCTTTGGGCATGCACATTTAGAAGGCTGGAGTGGGGGGTTGTTCAGGCAGAGTGGATGGGGGAAGGGGGGGGGGGGACAGAGAATTGGGGAGGAGATATTAAAACACCGTACGACTGTGCTGGTGTGTGGAAACTGGCTAGATTTACTGTGTTGTAACTCATCTTTGATCTGAAGTCTGCTGTCATTTTCATTAAAATAAACAGAACTGGAATTGGGGGGGAGTTTCATGCTGATTCTTCTTTTTTTTTTTAAAAAGAAGAAAGATTTATTATCTTTGTTTTTTAACGAAATATTTTGATGTTTCACTGTTCAAAGTGCTCTGTGACCTAGGTGATGCATACTTGAGGTTATTTATTGTTGCAGACATTTGAGAACAGTTTGGTGCCTGAGGGCTACCTCAGCTTGTGTGTGCCCATGAAAATGGCTGGGTAGACATTATAACATGATCACAGTGGCAGAGTGAACATTGAGACACAAGAGGAACTTTCACTGTTAGACGAAGCAGAGACACAAATATCCCCTAGATGGTCAACTTCCTTTCCACATCCAACAAGTAACGTGAGGAAATGTTTTTAGGCAGCATCCAAGCAGATCATTTTCGGTTTGGCTTTGGAGTGGATGATAATAATAATATTTTATTTTATATAGCGCTATAATACAAGCATAAGCAAACTCTAAGCGCCTTACAATCTAGTACCATACCTAAAGTGAAACAAGAAAGCATATAAAAAGTAGTAGAAACATAAAAACGGAATCATTAATATTGTAAAAACACAATGCATAAAACTCACAAAGTAACATACTATCAATACCACAACTGTTACACTCCAGCACTCACACTAACACCCACGCACAGACACACACATGATTAAACGGCTGAGGTGACAGCAATTTTCACTTAAAATACTAGTCAGGGGGGAAAAGGGGAGGTTACCTACTTCCGGGAGGTTATCGGCCGTAGCTACTTTCGTTTTCTCCGCATAGGCGGATAGTAGTTTGCACAGGACAGGAATGTCAGACCCCTGCCGGAGTCTGCACTAGTGGGTCATGGTAAGTATGTTACTTAAACGTAATTTTAGAAAGAAAATTTCCTTTAAAATACATACTTGTAAAAAGGAACATAATAGTAATCTGCATGCCACAGATTCTGTAAAAATTGTAAAATGAAATTTTAGATGACTGTCTATACACATGGTAATTTCCACCATGTGTAGAGGGTAAAGCTGTGCTATTTTTGGCTGTTGTGAACAGAACAGAATGCTAAGAACACAGGTCTCACTTTTGCACTGTCTCACCACATAGTCTGAAACTGAAACAGAATCGGAAGTTGACTCCCCTGACTCTCTGTCATTAGTCTCACCCAGCACTTTGAAACGAACACATTGTAGCGTGACATAAGATGACAGTCTGTGAGATGTTAGTGTCTGTGAATGAAGCAAAAGTAAATGGCCCAGCGGTGTGAAAGTCTGTTCATCCTGCTGCACAGAGCTGTCCAGTTCCACAAGAAAAGTCATATCTGAAAAGTGATCAGCACATGTTTTCTTCACTGCAGTTCAGAAAAAATTTTCATGCCACCAAACCAGTGTGTGGGATTGTGGGTGTCCTACTATTGAAGAAACAAAAAAAACAAAACAAAAAGAAATGTTTTAAAATTCCATTCTTTTTTCATTTGTAGAAACAAATGTCTGTTGATCCATCAAATTATTTTCCTCAGCATTATTTTTGATGCGTTCTTATTTACCTCAACAAACAGCATCTCTCTGGAAGCCAGCCATGGGCTGATAAAAACCCACCTCTGATGGGGCTTGTACCCAGGTCCTCTCAGTCATCAGTCTGTGACGCTGACCACTTCACCATGGGGGCTGATACTCAGGCCTTCCACATCATAATTATACGTTCATCTGACTCCATCTCTGTGTTTTGCTCTTCACTGGTAAAAACTCACCTTTTTCAAACCCGTCTGTAAGCATTCTCTGTTTCTTTCTTCTCCAACACTACCCCATGCCTGTCAGCTCATTTTGTATGCATGATGAATGAGAGAGGGAGAGTGGGGGATGGGGAAGAAGGAGTGGTCATGAATGGTTCATGGAATCTGCAGAGATGCCAACTGTTATGATTTCGCCGTATTTTGTTACACTCAGTCGCTATTTGTTCCGACGTTACGCCAACATCAAAATTGTTCTGAGGAGTTCGTTTTCGACTACATAGCATGGTCACATGCTTTCCTGTTGTAACATTACCCAGATGCTCTAGACCTATCAGTCATGAGGCGAGGGAAGTCACTACTAACCTTGGCCTCACGTGATGATGCTCAGCTGATCGCGTGCATGTTTACATTGAAACAGCATTGAGTGGACCAGTCAACTTAAACGTATGCCCAAATAAGAAAAAACGTGGCTTAATCAGGTTTGTATGCTTTGTACTGTTGTAGATAAAATGTAAGTTTTCTAATATGGCTTGGAGTCCAAGTGTTCCTACCAAATTCAAAACGTTCATACCAAATTTCCTGATTGTTCTTACAAACACTTGACAGGGGTTGACATCTCTGATTTTGTAACTTTTTTCTTTCATGTAAAGCACCCTGACCTTTCAGAGAGAAAGGGTGCAATACAAATGTACATTATTATTATTATTGATATTAATGTTGGTTTCCCTTGTGGTGACACAGGAAAGGCCAGGACGCGGGGGACCACCCCCCCATCACCCCCATGCGCTGTGCCCGGGAGTCAGAGTTGGACCACGACAGCTGGCGCCTCTACGACTACATCACTCGACACTTTGTTGCCACAGTCAGTTGCTTTCAGATGTTGTCTTCCTCTCTTGAATGTTCTTCAGTTTGGAATGCAGATCTTTTTTTTATGTCAGAGTGAACAGAACTGGAATGTGAGAATATTGGAAAAGAGATCTTGTTAAGCCAGACTGAACAGAACTGGAATGTGAGAATATTGGAAAAGAGATCTTGTTAAGCCAGACTGAACAGAACTGGAATGTGAGAATATTCATATCTTATCCACAAGAGAAGCAGGTCATGTGAATTATCACTTGTGTTTGGGACAGAAATAGTTCAATATTGACAAGGGCTTTTGTTTTTTCTCTCTCCCAAGTTCAGTATTGACAGAGACAGAATTCCATCATTGATCGTAACTTTTTTTTCTCTCCGTCTTCTCTCTAAAGTTCAGTTTTGACAGTAAGAGAACATCAGTAATTGATATCAACCTTCATTTTTCTCTTTTTCTTTTAACCTACACCCCCCCCCCCCCCCTCTTCAACCCCCACCCTCCAAAGATCAAAATATTTATAATCATTGACATGGAAAATTTTCAGCTAAGCCCCAACTGCCAGTACCTGCAGACGACGATTTACTTTGAGATTGGGTCGGAGCAGTTCTCGTGCACGGGCAAGGTTCTGCAGGAGGCGGGCTTCACGGAGGTCATGCCTTGGCTGGCTCTGGCCGAGGATGAGGAGATCCCCACACTGAAGAAGAACACCATGCTGAACGTGGAGGTGAGGGTATGAGGAGGGGGGGGGAGTCAGGGCAGTTGGAAATGGAGTTAGGATGGAGGGGGTGGTAGGAATGAGGTGGGGGCGGTCAAGTCAGGTCAGGTCAGGTCAAGTCAAGTCAAAATTATCTTTATTGAGGGTAAAAGTGTAAGCTTATACAGCTTTTTTACATCCTGCCCTGTGT
>JAAQRG010013621.1:0-21604 GCA_011634625.1 Babylonia areolata
CGGCGGCACGTCAAAGTGACCCACGTGTTTGTCCGTGTGCAGCAGCTGACCATGAAGGACTACTAAGCGGTCAGAGAACTGCCCTCCACCCACTCCCTTCGCCTCCACACAGGACAAAACAAGGCAGGTGGCCAGGTATGGCCCTGAGTGACTCCTCCTGGCAGAGCTCTCACTCACACAAGTCCCACCACACGTGCTGTTCTTCTGCCCACGGGACCCCGCACTTCAAGGTCATCCTGACGGGGGAGGTGGGCGTGGGCAAGACCGCCTTCTTCTCCAGGGTCCGCCTTCAGGACGAGGTCCTAGCTGAGGCCTCCACCTCCTCGGCCTCTACCATTCTGGTGGACACCTGCTCGCGCACCTTCTCCACGCGCTTCGGACACGTCACGGTGTGTACACTGCTGCTGGTCAAGTTGGGCCGTCAGTAGTTCAGGCCTGTACGGTAGATTTCTTCACTCTAAATCAAAAACGTATGAAATCGTTTGTTTAACTTGGGCGTCAAGCAGCCCAAGTCTGTACAACAGTCTAGTCAAGAAGTTTTCTTGACTCAAAACGTTTCTATTCTCTTGTATAATTTTGGCCGTCAGTAACGCAAATCTGAGACGTAGAAGTTTTCTTGACTCACAATCAGAAGGTTTCTACTCAACTGGATTCGTTTTCGCGTCAGTAACTCACGTCTTGAAAGTAGAAGTTTTCTTGACTCAGAATCAAAATGTTTCAACCCACTTCTGTATTTCGGTGGTCTTTCCCGTACTTTACACCTTCATCGGGAACACTGATACAGGAAATTCTTGGGTTAAACAGGCTGTGAAACGTCTTTGATTCTGAGTCAAATGAACTTCTACACCATGTTTCACCCGGAATCAGAGAATCTTTACCAGCCAATAGCTCAAGTCTGGTTACATGTCTTCGGAGAATGGTTAAGTGTACTAATTTTGTTGCTCATGGGTGTTGTATAACCTTTCATAGATTATGAGCAACAAAATGACACCACATAACAACAAATAATAATCTGAAATCAGCTTGTATCTATTACATTCCAATCAATCATCGTTGTAGGCGTTTTTGATGAAACCTGACAACAACAATAAAAAGAAAATAAAGCCAGAAAAAGAATCACAACAAAGGCAATAATGATTATAGGAAGAATAATAAGAATAGTAAGAATAATGATAATCATCATCATCATCATCAGCAGCATGGACCTCCTGGCCGCAGTGGGTTCGTGGCAGTGGAAGGACGTGGTGGAGGTACCCACTCCAGGGATCCAGGGGAACGCTCATCCTGTCAGATTTTACGACAAAAGACCAGTAGTTAGTGTCGTGTGTATGTTGAACCAGAACAGTCTCTGCATACTGAACACCCGCGAGGTGACTCAGCAGCAGCAGTGCAGGGCCTCCTCAGGTGCGTGGCCTCCTGTCGACCCATCCGGAGTATAGCTTCCAGTGCTTCTTCAGAGCTAAAAGCGCGACAGAGGGAGCTGGGGTGTGGCTGTATATGGGGGACTGGGGATGAGGGCATGAGTGTAATGCCGCTGGAACTGCGCGGAAGAGGAGAGAAAAGAGCAAATAGTCCGTCTTTGGTTCGAAACTTAGTGAGCATAGAGGAGATTTTAACAAGAGAAAGCCACAATCATTTCATGATGATATTGTGTGTAACATATTAAGAACTTTATCAGCTGATTCCATTAGATGTATCCCCAAAATGAGATGACCTGGCGGTTACTTTTTATGCTAAAAAACAAACAAACCCAAATCAGTCTGTTTCACAAAGTAAGCCAAATTGAAAATGTATTGTTTTGATTTGACTGTATCTGTAAGGCAACGTGTACTTGGTATTGAACATTTTCAGGAAAGACTTCAAGTAGTGAAAATATAGCTGTATTATATTTTTATGTGTACTGGGAACCATCCACAGTTATGCTACGTATGGCATGACGGGAGTTATTACCCAAGTGTCAAACTGACATCGGTGTGCTATTCACGTCATGTCGCCTCAGTGTTAACGTCTGGCAGCAATCCAGCTGCTTGTTTGGTGAGATAAAACCCTTTGAGCAAGTCCCGCTTTCTAGAGCAAGTATTTGTATTGTATTTTGTATTGTTTTGTTTGTTTTTTTTTTAAATCACAACCGATTTCTCTGTGTGAAATTCGGGCTGCTCTCCCCAGGGAGAGCGCATCGCTACATTACAGCGCCACCCATTTCTTTGTATTTTTTCCAGCGTGCAGTTTTATTTGTTTTTCCTATCGAAGTGGATTTTTCTACAGAATTTTGCCAGGAACAACCCTTTTGTTGCCGTGGGTTCTTTTACGTGCGCTAAGTGCATGCTACACACGGGACCTAGGTTTATCGTCTCATCCGAATGACTTGCGTCCAGATCACCACTCAAGGTCTAGTGGAGGGGGAGAATATATCAGCGACTGAGCCGTGATTCGAACCAGCGCGCTCAGATTCTCTCACTTCCTATGCGGACGCGTTACCTCTAGGCCATCACTCCACGTTATTTCATAGTGCTTACACTAACACAGGCATTTTTAAGATTCGTGGAGGGCAGGGACTTCTCTCTACCCGTGTCTATCCAAAGGGCATGCCCACTGCCCACAATAAGGCTATAGTAATATTATAATGATATCATGCCATTTGGTTTCTACAAAATTGATAAATTCTGGGTTATGTTCGAAAACTATAACTTTCTGCACATCGCTGTATTTATTATTGTGCATTTCATGATAGAAGCCCTTCAACTGGTTTATTAGTTTTGCCACTGTTGTCCGTCGCTGTCGGCTGGTAGGACGACCGTCGTTATCTGTAAAGAGGAAGAAATTCAATGGTTATCAAGTTACCTTGTGTCACTGTATTTTCCGCTTGCTATATTTGCCAGAAGTGACAACGGTGTGTGTGTGTGTGTGTGTGTGTGTGTGTGTGTGTGTGTTAGTTTGTGCATATGTACGTATGACTGCGTATGTGTGTGCGTGCGCGAGCATGTGTGTGTATGTGTGTGCGTGCGCCTACACGCGCGTGTGTGTGCAAGCACTTACGCGCGTGTGTGTATCTAAATATATATATATATATGTGTGTGTGTGTGTGTGTGTGTGTGCGCGCGCGCGCGTGAACGCCTACGCCCGCGAATCTCTGCTCCCGTGTACGTGCAAGCGTACATAATTGTATAAACTTCTTGATGCTCAAGCATAGACGTGTATTTCTGTGCTTTGAAAACAGATTCATTCTCACCATATCCTTGTTAGAAATGATAGAACATTATGTTGTGGCACGCCTGTCTTCATAAGACGTTTTTGTCCTTTCTCCTTCACTTTTTGTTCTTTTTTATTTTTATTTTATTTTTTAACCCTTATGACGCCAGTGTCACAATAACACTACAGCTTGGCTCCGCGCCAGTGTCACATTTAGTTTAGCCAGCAATCCTGTGGAGACTGCTGTATAATTGCTCAAACATGTGAAAGAATGAGGAGAAAAACAACAAAAAACAGCGGCTTTTGATTTCAATCTTCGTTCGTTTTCCTCTTACAATGTAGCAAGAGAACAGCTTTAGAATGGATGAAGTTACAAGCGGTTAAAGAGAGGTGTTGCGTTTTAATGATATAGTTGGCGGAGTGAAAGGGTTAAAGTCTGCCTGCCCCGCAGATATGGTGAGTTTGTGATTGCCCCTTCAGCTGCACGCTCACGTTCAGTGTCGTGTGATGTACATTAGCAACAGATTGTTGGCTTCGTTCTTTTTTTGTTTCTTCTTCTTCTTCTTCTTCTTCTTCCCTCGTTCTGTAGACACGGTTGTAGGGAAAGTCTTGTGACCCAGAGTTGGTTGTTTTTTTCTTGCGCGCGCGCTTCGTGCACTTGTGCGGGTGGGGGGTGGGTGGGTGGGAGGTCGGATAGAGGGGGCTTTGTGTGTGTGCGTGTGTGTGTGTGTGTGTGTGTGTTTGAGAGAGAGAGAGAGAGAGAGAGAGAGAGATATTCTTTACCATTATCGAGAACCCAATGTGGGTACAAAATTGAATAGGCCTATGTTTTCACTACATATTAAAAACAAAATAAAACAAGACAAAACAAACAGAAAACAAAATGAAATGAAATATATGAAGTTTCAAAACTGTATTATTGACCCCTAGTGACCTGTGTCTGTCTGTCCCTCTCTGTCTGTATGTCTGGCTTGACTGATCTCTCATTACTCGTACAGTTCTGTCTGAAAGTCTGTCTGGTTTTCTTTCCCTAAGAACTGTCTGTATACGTTTGTATGGATGCGCGCGCGTGTTGATCAAATACTCAAGAGTGTGGGCATATGTGGGGTTTGTGTGTGCGTGGGTGCGTGCGTGTGATCGAGCGCGCGCGTGCACAGTGTAAATGCATGCCGCTGACGTGCGCACAATCGGTATGCACGTGTGTATGATTATGTGCACTGTGCACGTGTGCGTGCATGAATGTAGGTCAATACCTTTGCATACATATATGTGTTATATATGCGTGTGATTGGTGTGTGTGTGTGTTTGTGAGTGTGTGCGTGTGTGTGTGCATGTGCGTGTGTGTGCGTGCATGCGTGTGTGTGTGCGTGCATGTGTGTGTGTGTGTGTGTGTGTGCAGCTGACCCTGTGGGACACGGCCGGGGTGGAGAGGTACCGAACCCTGACCCGCAACTATTACCGCAACACCCACGCCGCCCTTCTGGTCTTTGGCCTGGACGACCCTGCAACCCTCTTCTACCTGCCCAGGTGGCAGCGTGACGTCGCCGAGTCCGCGCCCTCCGGTCAGTGGTCATGGTCAAGCCGGCCTTTTATTAGTTGTTTGGGGTGTAAGACTGAATCTAGCTCTGTTTCTTCTTCTTCTCAATTCTGCTCTCTGCTAGCGCTTTGCAGCTGCTGGGTGACATTGAGCTGTGTCTGTCCCTGCCCAGCCTGCTGGTGTCCTGTGCCCTCATGATGTAATGCAGCCGTATGTGTGGTTGGGACTCCTGTGGAACAGAGAACTCCGAACTTCCCTCAAAATAGAGTAGCTCCATGCCAGTTGAGTGCATGTGGAGTGATGGCCTAGAGGAAACGCGTCCGCCTAGGAAGCGAGAGAATCTGAGCACGCTGGTTCGAAACACGGCTCAGCCGCTGATATTTTCTCCCCCTCCACTAGACCTTGAGTGGTGGTCTAGACGCTAGTCATTCGGATGAGACGATAAACCGAGGTCCCGTATGCAGCACCCACGGCAACAAAAGGGTTGTTCCTGGCAAAATTCTGTAGCATGTTTTACATTACATTTTTATGAATTATTTATGCACGACTATATCTATATCTGTACATATCTGTCTGTCTATCTATATGTCTGTCTTTCTGTCTGTGTCTCTCTTTCTCTCTCTCTCTCTCTATATATATATGTGTGTGTGTGTGTGTGTGTGTGCCTGCGTGCATGCGTGCGTGTATGGGTGTGTGCGTGTGTGTGTGTGTGCGTGTGTGTGTGTGTGCGTGTGTGTGTGTGCGTGTGTGTGTGTGTGTGTGTGTGTGTGTGCATGTGTGTGTGCACGTGCAGCGGCCCTGTACTTGGTGGGCAACAAGAGTGACCTGGAGCGGCAGGTGGCCGAGTCCGCCATGCAGTCCTTCGCCTCCTCGCATAACTGTCAGGCCGCCTTCCTCACCTCCGCCCTCACCGGTCAGTCCGACAGACCACAGGCATAGTGGGGCAGGGGATAGGCGTTTTTCAGATCCAAGCCGTTCACAACTTGACCTGAAGGGCGTCATCAAATAGGTCGTTAAAACCCCCCAACTCAGTTGGGGTCAGTCAACAAGACCACATATATAGATGGGGAGGGGATAGGCGCCTTCCAGACCCAAGCCGTTAACAACTGACCTAAAGGGCGTCATCAGCTACGTCGTTAAAAACAACAACAACAAAAAACACAAAAAAAACACCTCAGCTGCACATGGCGTCTAGAGTGTTAGTGGTCTGACAGGCTTTTCATCGCTCTTCTCTCGACGAGGCTTTTGCATTCCCTATTTCAAACAGACGGGAGAGCTGTTTTTTTATTTTTTATTTTTTATTTTTTGTTGTTGTTGTCTTGTTTTTTTTCAACAGCACAAACCTGGATTTCACTGCCGTTTTTCAGCCCGTCACTCCCTCTTTCACTCCCAGCGATTTAAAGAAACATAAAAACATTCTCTTTTAAGCAGGCTCAACACATGCTGTTTGTTCAGTTTTAAACGATATCGCCCCAGGCCACCCCCTCACCCCCAATCTACCATCCCCCTCTCCATCCCCACCCGCTTCAAAATCGAGTTTCCTTTGTCGAAAACGAGGTCGTGTTCGCTTGTGACAGGTTCAATTGATAACATCGTCGGAGGAACGGATTGAAAGTACCCGTTTGAAAAAAAAAAAGCGAGAGAGAGAGAGAGAGAGGGTGTTTGTGTGTGTGTGTGTGTGTGTGTGTGTGTGCATAACGAGGACACTTGTGCATGTTCTTAAGGTCACCATAACAGCCTGTGTGACGTCAGATGGGGGTCCCAAATTAAATTGAGCAGTGCAGTCACGTATGGCTTCAGTTTCATGGCTTCTTTTATGCCAGTTCCGTGTTCAGGGTAATGTGCAGGTTCGGGCTAAGCGAGCTCACACGCGCGCGCACGCACACACTCACTCTCTCTCTCTTTCTCTCTCACACGCACACACACATACACGCGCGCGCGCGCACAGAGAGAGAGAGAGAGACCGATCGACAGACAGACTTACAGAGAGCTACACAGAAAGATAAACAATAGAGATCTCTATGTCAGTTTGTTGATTTTGTGCCACATACTTTTTTCATGCATGGATGTGTCCACATGCGCTCTTATGAGCCGGTGAGGATGTATGTGTGCGTGTGTGTGTGTGTGTGTGTGTGTGTGTTTAAGTGCGCACACATACACACTTGCATACACACACCGGGCGTGTCTGGTTGGACTGCTCAGGTGTTGGTGGGTACACGTGTGCCGGAACATAGGCGAACAGCAGAATCCATTTCGTCCCCTTGCGACACGGCGATAGTAACAAGCCAGCCAAGGGAGGTAACTGGTAGTGACAGTGCTCACTGCTGACGAAGGTGCTGGAAGGAATTCCGTTCTGTCAAATGTTCCGTCCCACCAGCCGCCGTGGCGAAGTGGTTAGCCTGGCGTCTCGGAATGACGCCTGGGAGGACGCGGGTTCGAATCCCGGTGGAGGTGGGTTTTTCGGCCTGAGGCCGGCTCCAACCCAGAGTTGCGTGTGCTGTGGGCTTAAATGGGGAGACTGGGATCACACAGTCGAGTGTCATCCACTTCAAGGATGCGTCTTTGGGTGAGTTGCTCTAACTACCTGACCAACACTGCAAGTGTCTGTATCTCTCGGACCTGGTTAACGCCGGGATATCATTATGACAGGAAGCGTAGAGTACAGCCTTGTCACGCAGTCCCAAACCAAAATGGACCTCTATAGCAACATCGTCATCGTCATCCTCCTCCTCCTTCATCATCATCAATAAAAAATAAAAATTAAAAAAAAAAGTCCCAAAGTCTGTGGCCTTTCATGCCCTGCTCTCATGGTGACCTCAGTTTCGTTACCCCTCCACTTCTGTGCTTGGGGTGAGTCCTGTCAATGTCTTCAATGTCGGCAGATTCATGGTGGCGGGGGAGGGGGGGGGGCTGTTGTTTGAGGGACGTGGTGGCGGTCTCCACTCTGGGAGGGACGCTCAGTCAGTCTGGTTCCGCGACTAAGCCATTATTGGCTTAGTAGGTGGTGCGTTAGCACGTTGAATCAGAACAGGCACCACTGAACACCACTGAAGTGACTCAGCAGCAGTGCAGGGTCTCCTCTGGTGTGTGGCCTCCTGGCGACCTAATATCGATGGTTCTCTGCGGACTGTCGACGCTGGAAGTGTGACGGACTGACCCGAGTGTGGCCGTGTGTGTGGGTATCTAAATGAGCGGATGGGAGTAATGCCACCGAAACGGTGCAGATGATGGGGCCGAAAAAAAAGAAGTCCCGTCCCACTTACTGGTGACTGTAGACATCTTGACTGAAGTATTGATAATCACATTTGAATGCTATCATTCAAAAGACTAAAACTGATTAACAGAGGAGGTGAGGTAGGGAGATGTGTGGGGGAATTGTAGGGAAAAAGGAAGATGGAGAGTGGAGTCGAAGACAAACGTTTGAAACGGACAGAATCAGAATCAAAACAACTTTATTATCTCAGAAGAGAAATTAAAGAAAATCACCTAACAGGCTTTGTAAAAGGGATGTCGTCAATTCAACAAGAGAAACTAATGAATTGATTTTTAAAATCCAAACATCGAAAGGGAGATGGTAAAGTTAAAGAGAAACTACTGATCAATGAAAATAAAAAATAATTTTAGAATATGATTAAAACAGAAATGAAACATGAACATTCGGTGGAATTCTTGGTTTAGTTAACAAGAGAAATGACTGATAATGAATGTTACACACACACACACACACACACACACACACACACACACACACACCAATGTTCAATGGACTTCGTGCAAGAGAAATGGTTCATTTTACAAGACACAAGTGATACATGCATTAAAAAAAAAAAAGCCATAAACCTCAGCATTCAATGGACTTCATAAAAGGGGAGCGGTTGATTTATCAAGAAAAGAAGCTCATGGTATTCATGTAGATAAATAACTGATACATAATGGTCGTTGTTATGCTTTGGTGTATTTTATGTTACACTGTGACATCTTTAAGTCATGCTGAAGATCCTGCTAAATAGATTGAAGCCACAAGCGGAGAAGATCATCGCAGAGGAACAAGCAGGTTTCAGACCAGGGCGCAGTACAACAGAGCAAATCTTCAACTTCAGGATACTGTGCGAGAGGTACCTCCAACATCAGCAAGACCTCTACAACGTCTTCGTGGATTTCAAGAAGGCGTTTGACCGAGTATAGCATGCAGCTTTATGGGCCACCATGAGGTTGTATAACATCAATGCCAACCTGACCCGAGTGATACAGAACCTCTACGACAAAGCCACCAGCGCAGTCTACTTCAACAGTAGCACAGGGGACTGGTTCAGAACCACAGTCGGAGTGAGGCAAGGCTGTTTGCTCTCACCAACTCTCTTCAACATCTTCTTGGAAAGAATCATGACTGATGCACTTGAAGACCACAAATGAACAGTCAACATCGGAGGCAGAGCAGTCACCAACTTGCGTTTCGCCGACGATATTGACGGCCTAGCAGGAAAAGAAGAGCTAGCTAGCTTAGTGGACCACCTTGATAAAACCTCTAGAACCTGTGGCATGCAGATCAGTGCAGAGAAGACCAAACTGATGACCAACAACACCAATGGCATTAGCACTGACATAAGAGTGGATGGCCAGAAGCTAGAAACTGTCCACAGCTTTAAATACCTGTGAGCATTTGTGACAGATGAGGGATCAAACCCGAAGTACTCTCCAGGATTGCACAGGCGACAGCAGCACTCACAAAACTGAGGTACATCTGGAACGACCGGAACATTGCACTCGGCTCAAAGATCAGACTGATGCGTACCCTGGTGACATCAGTACTCTTGTATGCATGTGAATCGTGGACCTTAACAGCTGACATAGAAAAGAGAATACAGTCCACTGAGATGAGATGCTTTCGAAGACTCCTGGGCATCTCCTACAAAGATCATATCACGGACGAAGAAGTTCGAAACAGAATCAGGCAAGTCATTGAGCCCTACGAAGACCTGTTGACCTTGGTCAAGAGACGCAAGCTCAAATGGTATGGCCATGTCACGAGATCATGAGGGCTTGCCAAGACATTCCTGCAGGGCACAGTGCAAGGGGGGAGAAGGAGAGGCAGACAGAGGAAGGGATGGGAGGACAACATCACATAATGGACGGGCTTGAGGTTGAGCGATACAGTCAGGAGGTCAGAAAACCGAGAGGATTGGAGGATGCTGGTTGCCAGATCACATGTGGCGCCCCAATGGTCCACAAGACTACGGGATAGGTGAAGGTGAAGGTGACATCTTTAGCACATGTATATTAGATTAAAAAATCAAGTGAGACAACTTACAGTCTCCGATTCTCTAACACCATCACCATCGTTATATGGACTCAAAAATCGTCTCCTCTCAGCAGTAAATTTCACTGTGGCATGTACACCCATACACACTACAGGCCTTCTCCCATACAGTTGGTATGCGTGACTATATGTGTATACATATGAATGTATTTGCGAATATGTGTGTGTGTGTTTGGGGAGTGAAAAGGTGGGCAGGTATGTATGTATATGTGTATGTATGTATGTATGTATATATGTATGCATGAAAGTATAGTTTGTTGAGTACAGTTTGGTATGCACACGAAGCTGGTATATTGTGGTCGTACAATAGTATGTATTTTGTAAAGCACCCAGAGCAATTTTCTGGATGGAGTGCTCTATCAATATCCATTATTGTTGTTATTATCTATTATTTTTTTCCAGTCTCCAAGGTCGACAAAATCATGTGCAGACCTGCTAGTGCCTGAACCCCCTTCCGTGTATATACGCAAGCAGAAGATCAAATACGCACGTTAAAGATCCTGTAATCCATGTCAGCGTACGGTGGGTTATGGATACAAGAACATTATGGATACAAGAACATACCCAGCATGCACATCCCCGAAAACGGAATGTGGCTGCCTACATTGTGGGGTAAAAATACGGTCATACACGTAAAAGCCCACTCGTACATACCAGTGAACGTGGGAGTTGCAGCCCACGAATGAAGAAGAAGAAAATTGTTATTGTTATGATTGTTATTATGATTATTGTTTTTGTTGTTTTTTGTATATATTTTACGACACTTAGTCCTAAATGTGTATATCTTATTGTAAAGCGCGGTTAGCCCCATTTGAAATGGGGAGGTACTGCGCTATATATGCCTGCATATTATTATGATTGTTATTACCATTATAAAAATGACTGTCCAACTGTGCCCAACGCCGACGTGTGCAGGCGAGGGGGTGCAGACGGCCCTGACGGCAGTGTGTGAGGACCTGGTCAGCAGGTACCACCGTCAGTCGGACCTGTACGACCATCAGCAGCTGTGGATGCAGGGCTCCGGGCTGCACGTGCACGGCAGTGGGGAGCACGATGACGCCAGCAACAAAAGATGCTGCTGATCTTGACGAAGGGTTCTTTTTTTTTGTTTCAGTTGTTTTAGTTGTTGTTGTTGTTGTGATGATGATCAGTGCTGGCTGAGTCTGTTGATTGGTTAATTAAGGGAGAGTTGATTATGTGCAGAAGATGTTTTGGGGTCGCGTTCGTGCGTGTTTGTTTGAGTTGGTGTGTGTGTATGTGTGTGTGTGTGTGTGTGTGTGTGTGTGAGAGAGAGAGTGATGAATGTGTAGTGTGTTTGTTTCTATATAATGTATATGCATATATGTGTGTATATACACACACACATATATACATATATATATATATATTTGTGTGTATGTGTGTGTGTGTGTGTGTGTACTCTGTGACATGTCCGTATGCCGAATTTTCCTGCTTTTTTATCATGTGTGCGCGTGCCCGTGCACGCGCATGTGTGTGGGAGTGAACATGTGTATGTATGTATATTTGTAGTCTATGGCATGTCCGCAAACCAACCCTCGCTGCTTTTAGGGATGTGGATGAATCCTTATTGAGACTTGTGTTGGCGACATGGTGGCTGAACCTGTGCTGTGATCAAAGGCTTTGTCATAGTCAGTGGGTGACTACAAATCATTTTTTATATGAATGCCAATCTTATATGTTGCAGGTCTTTAGTCTTTCTTTGATGTTGATATTAAATCAGATATTATTCTGTGTGGTGAGCCGCATATTCCACACTTTCTGTTCATCGATAATGTCACTGTGGATCTGTCATTTTATCTGGTTAATTGCTGGTATGTTATTATGAATCCGATGATTTGAATTTGCGAACATATGCATCTAGCGCGCAAGTGCACACACACACATATACATGCGCGAGGGCGTTCTTAAATATATGCAGCTTTACGTACATATGTATGGAAGAAATAGCAAAACGAACGATGAAATAAATAGTAATAAAAAAAATTAATGGAAACCCGCTGTCTTTGCTTTGAAATGCTGTATGGTGGACGATTACTGTGGTGTCATCTTGTGTGTGGCCTCCTAACGACCTAGCATCGATAATTTCCCTAGGACTGCCAGCACTCAAGAGTGTGACAGACGAACCCAGTGTGCATGGAGGACACGGAATGAGCCACATGGGTGAAGGGCCATTGAAATGGTACAGGTGACAGAACAGCAAATAAAAAATAAATTGAATAAAAACATCATCAACAACAACAACAACAAATATATATAAAGCTTCACGTCCTAAAATGAACAGCAGGAGGGTAGGCGAATGGGGCAGTGGGTGTCATTGTTCATTATTTGCTTTGGGCTCTGCAGTGAATAAGTTTCGCCTACGCCCAATGCTCCCCTGTTGAGCCCGTCAATAGGCATACAGGCATGCATGATGTGTTTAAGTTGGCAACGTACATGTACGTTTCCTGTCACTTGAGGATTTGAATTTGACGAAGTATCGTTACACACTTGCCTATCCCAGTATGGACACTATACTCCTTGCTGGTTCTGCAGATTGCCTGTCCTGTTCTTTCTCTCTATATCATATGCATGTTTATTTTGCCAAGCAATTCCTCAGCTGTGTCACACACACACACACACACACACATACGCGCACACACATACACACAGTGTGTATATGTGTGTGTGCGTGCGTTCGCGCGCGCACTTTCGCGAGAGTATGCGCGCGTATGTGGGTTTGCATGTCTGTGTGTGTGTGTGTGTGTGTGT
The DNA here is from genome assembly GCA_011634625.1 of Babylonia areolata. Taxonomy (NCBI): domain Eukaryota; kingdom Metazoa; phylum Mollusca; class Gastropoda; order Neogastropoda; family Buccinidae; genus Babylonia; species Babylonia areolata. Next base: position 12,813 of record JAAQRG010013621.1, read on the forward strand.
GTGTGTGTGTGTACACACTGTAGCAACGCGATCTCCCAGGAGAGAGTAGTCCGGAGTTTACACAGAAAAATGAACTGTGACAAAAAGTAATACAACACAACACGATACAATATAATAGAATACGAAACTCGATGCCATAGATACACGGCTTTTCCGGCAGTCAGACCAGCAGGTCACAGTTCACAGAGGACCCATGGCTAAATGAAAACCATGGAATGACCTGTACAATAATTCACTTTGTGCACGATCAAAGTGTTCTTGCCCAAGAACTGTTCTGTAGTTCTGGGGTGAATGCCATCCAGGGCGAGCCAGTTACATTGCTCGGACGGAAGAGCCTAGTATGGTCGTAACCCGCTACTAACTGTGTGTAGTATGGAACTGTCGAATGGCGTAGTTCGGTCAACGTAGGTATTTAGTCACTTGTAACTGTCAAAAAGTTCGAACCAAGCAGTGCAGCTGGCTCCGATGACGTGAATCTGAGCCTTGGTATGTAACGCCGTTTTCCTTCACACAGTGCATGTGTGGGTGGGAGGGAGGAGAAAGCAGAAGAAAGAGACGGTGTTTGCCAGCAGATACAGGATCAATGTTTGTTTTCTCCGTTTCTGCTCGCAACTCTCTTCGCTCTTTGCACGCCCTGTTGGTTGGAAACACACACACACACACACACACACACACACACAGAGGCACGCACATACACATACGCCCGTACCCGCGCGCATGCACACATACTTAAACCATCAACGTAACAATCAAATGTGGAAAAGGCGTGTATATTTCAGAAATGAAAAATGCCAACAAAACGCACAAAAAACTTTGTTTTGATTTCAGAAAAGGAAAATCCCAACAAAACGCACACAAAAAAAACTTTGTTTTGATTACCATCGGCAGCATACAAAACCCATGGAAATCCAGAAGGTAAAACCGACACCAAAGCAATAGATAATAATAATAATGGAGATTTGTTGAGCGCTTTCCTCCCTTAAAGAGAGTTCAATCGCTTTACAAGAAACATTAAACACACACACGCGCGCGAGCGCAATAACTCACAAAAGAAAGAAGAAAAATAATGATTTAGCGCACAATAATATAAAACAGATTCAGAGACTACGTGTATTACACACACACACACACACACACAAACACACAACGAAAGAGAGAGAGTTTGCATGGCTTATAGCTGAAAAGGTTTGGAAGGGTTTTGTATAGGCGTTTTCTGACCAGTTTTGAAAGATTGAAATGAAGGAGAGTGGCGAAGATCGTGAGGTAAACTGTTCCAGACATTTGGAGCCGAATAAGAAAAGGAAGAATCACCGAAGGATCGGGTTTTAACATGGGGAGCAAGTAGCCGCCGTTAATCGGAAGATGATCTGAGTTGTCGACGGGGTGTGCAGGTTTGAATCAATTCTCTCAGATACTGAGGAGCAGTACCCAAAAAGTATATTAAAGTATATATAAGTATAGCATGTCCGTGTGTGCATCACTTGCACGCAGAAAAAAAGCAGAAAAAAGGGTGGCGCTGCATCTTGGCGACGCGCTCTCCCTGGGGACAGCAGCCCCAATTTCACACAGAGAAATATGTTGTGACCACCAACAAAAGTACATGACAGTACAACACAGCATGCGTGGTATTGTGCGTTTTAATATTGGAAGCGAGGCGCTTTGGCCTACATTCAAAAACCTGGAGCCAGTTGCATTGCTTGGACGGAAGAGCCTAGTATGGTCGCAACCCGCTACTGTGTGCAGTATCGAACTGACCAATGGCGTAGTTCGGTCAACGTAGGCATTTAGTCACGTGTAACTGTCAAAAAGTTAGAACCAAGCAATGCAACTGGCTCCTGGAAAGCACTTCATGGAAAGCATACCTTAGCAATGGAGAACAATTACGTAATTTGGAAATTTACGTGTGTTGCTCTGTGTTTTTTGTATCATTAAAAAAAAAAAATGACGAGAAAACGCAGTCTCATGAAATTAACACACAGTTGTTGAGGTATTGAATGTGCTGTCAGCACACAGCTAAAATTGTTATTATTCAAATATTACTTTTATGGCAGAAGGTAAAAAATGATATTTTTTCATGACGTAAAATGTGATGGTGGTATAAAATGTGCATAGGTGAAGTCTGCACTGTTCATGAAAAAAGCATTGTTTTCCATAAAACTCAGTCTTAGAATCCCATTAGAGTGTAAATGATGAATGAATGGGAGCCTCTACAAACTGCAAGTGGACTTACTTCAACTCAATGAACGGGCGGCGCGGTCTATCATGCCTTGTAACTTGCGTGTGTGTGTGCCTTGTTCCGTGTTTGGTAGAAGTGTTGGAAAAGAAACATCAATCAAACAAACCTTCCTCTGTTTCAACAGCCAGTGGTTTATTAGCATATTCACCACCAATCACCCTCTCCATTCCAACTGCCTGTCACTTGCCACATCTACTGCCCCTCCCCCTTCCCCTGCCACACCAGTTTCACTGTCCAATACACATTGCCCTCCTTCTGATGGACTAAAATAACTCTCCTTTCTCCATCCCCTTCTACGTCAAAGCCATCCCTTTGATCTTGTATGCTGAAAGCACGAATTTCTTGTCTCTTTCGAGAATAACGTGTTTGAGCCTGAGACGCCATCGTCACACGTGCAATCACTCAGTCCAGGTAGGAATAAAAATTGCTTGAAACCTCAGTGGCAAGCAAAGATTGGCCAGACCAAGTGGTCTGATGTTTTGCTATACTAATAAGGCCAGACAGGAGACCCATTCAGCTTTGTCCATTCCCAGCTGTGTGAGGCGTGGAAATGTTTTTCATGTCAGAACGTGTACAGCGGTAATCAGTAAGGAACACTCTCGCCTGTCATTATTTGATATCAAGTGCTCAGTAGCGAGTGAGTTGATCGGCGGCAAAATCTTTATTCATCTCAACCCTCTCAACCCAATGTCGTATCATTCCACAATCATTTCTCTTGGAATGTTTTCTTTTGACATCACACCGTTGTTACCTAAAACAGTCCTTAAAAAAATCCTTGACTCAACGTAGCGAAACATATAATCACAAAATCTAATTGCCTTGTCCATAGCCTGTAACTGACAGTTCCACAGATGTTCGGGAACATTTTGTTTATTTTCCGAAATCCTGTCAACAGAAAGATTGTTGATATCATTCAATGCATAGTATTCGCACCCCGCCTCCCCTACGCACTACATGTACTGCATTTAGTTATGATCAAATTATAAGAAGCTACCAGATACTGGAGGCATGAAAGGCAATGGTGAAATCGACATGGGAACTCTTTGTCTCACTCTTAACTCTCTCCCTCACACACACACACACACACACAATAATAATAATCACAAACGATTCTAAACACACACAACTAAAAGCTACAAATTAACGAACGGTCACAATGACTACGTATGAAGCAAAATATCGTCAGCTAGAAGAGGTGGGAGTGGGAGGGTGGGGGAGATTACATGATGTAGGAAGCTTAACAAAACGACGACAGGATATTAGCAGACGTCAGAGTGAAGGAAAGCAAAGGTTGGGGAAGGTTCTGTTCACCCCTGACTGTGTTCACCCAATGTCCCCTTCCCGTCTTTCTCACCCCCACACCCCACCTCTGCTGCAGAGGTCCAGGGGACAGGGAGAAGACCAGAGGCATCAGGCTTGGAGGAGGCACGGGTCATCATGGGGGTCACGACGTGCCGGCCCTGGGCCTTGCTTCACGTAGGGAGCCGAACCGTGCACGTTGGCAGGTGGGGGGCGGGCCCCCGGGTACTGGCTGTGTGGGTATGGACCACGGGGGTCCCTGCTGTAGGCCGGGGGAGGACAGGGAGGGTATTGTCCTGCGGGTGGGCGGGGAGGAGCAGAGGTCCCCATGGGTGCCGCGTGCGCGACGATGGGCATCTGGTCCTGCGCACACACAGAGACAACACACAAACGCGCGCGCGCACACACACACACACACACACATGCGCGCACACACGCACATGCACAGAGTGTTAGACTTAAGACCGTCATTGTCCCGACTTGACTGGGCAGGTAGAGTGGTGATGGGAGAGACAGACACAGAGAGATAGAGAGACAGAGAGAGAGAGAGAGAGAAAAGGGGGGGAGGGGGGGGGGGAGATTGAAAGAAAACGAGATGGTGAAGGAGGGAGGAAAAGAGTAAGACATGGGGTGGAGAGATATGAATGAGGCCAAGGTGAGCAGGTGATGGAGAGAGAGAAAGAGAGAGAGACGCAGACAGACACAGACACAGAGAGAGAGCAAACAGAGCAACAGTCCACACCCTAGTTGATACACATCAACACGCGTTCTTGCATTGTGCTCACGTTTTTTTCCTTCCACTTCCAGCCCTGTACCCCCACCCTTCCCCAAGAGAACCCGCCTCTCACAGCATCTAGTCAAAATCCACAGCTCTCAAATATCGCTAAAGGCCCCACTCCGACGACGAAACATTTCTTTGCATCATAAACCAGCTGCATGAACATCAAGGCAGGGCATTAGAAAATATCTTTATTTCAGGAAACCCCGCAGGTGTACATGTACATTTTACGTATTAATGTAATCAATGCGAAACACAAACAGGAAACACGAAGAGAAAATAGAACAAAAACGCCATGGAGCTTCATTTCCATATTCAAACAGCCTACAGTTGGTCGTCGCTCAGTCTATTTACCTTACACTTGGAATGAGCTCCCTCTTTCACTTGGTCACATCTCACGACTCACCTCTTCCATGTCTGGCCTTAAAACTCATCTCTTTCCAAACTAGCCCCCCTCTACCCCCCCTGCCCCCTCCCTTCTCTCCGGTCTACTGCGTCTTTGGATTTTTATTCACACGCATGTTTGTTTTGTCATCATTCACACGAAGCAGAGCAGCCTGCTGCATGCCAGTGAATGAATGGCGTGAAAGCGCTTTGATTTGTCTATGCATAAGATTCAGCGCTGTGTAAATATTTCTTCTTTTTCTGCTTCTTCTTTATCTTATGATTATTATCATTATTATTACTATGATTATTATTGCAGTAGTTGCTGTTGCTTTTAATGTATATCCTTACATTGCGGTTCATTCCCTGCTTGCAAGATTCAGCGCTATGAAATTACTTTTTATCATTATCATTACCATTATTATCACTATGATTATTATTGCAGTAGTTGCTGTTGTTATTAATGTATATCCTCACGTTGTGGGTCATTCCCTGCTTGCAAGATTCAGCGCTATTTAAGTACTTCTTCTTATCATTATTACTATGATCATTATTGCAGTAGTTGCTGTTGTTGTTAACCTCCAAATGTATATCCTTACACTGTGGTTCATTCCCTGCTCGCAAGATTCAGTGCTTCTTCTTATTATTATTACCATTACTACTACTGTGATTATTATTGCAGTGGTTGCTGTTGTTTATGTATATTGTGGAGTGATGGCCTAGAGGTAACGCGTCCGCCAGGGAAGCGAGATAATCTTAGCGCGCTGGTTCGAATCACGGCTCAGCCGCCGATATTTTCTCCTCCTCCACTAGACCTTGAGTGGTGGTCTGGACGCTAGTCATTCGGATGAGACGATAAACCGAGGTCCTGTGTGCAGCATGTACTTAGCGCACGTAAAAGAACCCACGGAAACAAAAGGGTTGTTCCTGGCAAAATTCTGTAGAAAAAAATCCACTTCGATAGGAAAAACAAATAAAACTGCACGCAGGAAAAAAATTATTAAAAAAAACATGGGTGGCGCTGTAGTATAGCGACGCGCTCTCCCTGGCGACAGCAGCCCGAATTTCACACAGAGAAATCTGTTGTGATAAAAAGAAATACAAATACAAATTACATTGCAGTTGACTCCCTGCTGTCTGTCCCTGGTGGGGGCAGCCTGTCTGGAGCCTTGCACCACCACAACGCGTACCTGCTGACGACGGTGGAATCGGACGCACAGGTAGATCGACAGCAGGATGAGTTTGATCACGATCAGCGTGATCACAATTCTGAAACAACCACACAGACCAGGGTTGGGTGGGAAAAAAACATGTGTACTTGCTTATCTCGTTACCCTGGTGAAATAAAATTTCGTTTCGTTTCGTCTCTCTCTCTCTCTCTCTCTTGCGCGCGTGCGCGCGGGCGCGCGCGCGTGTGTGTGTGTATGTTATTTATTTAGTTAGTTAGTTAGTTTTATGGTGAAGTAAGATAGCCAGCCAGTGAGGAGTGGGAATAAGTCGGTTTCAGGATGTGTGTCAGTGAGCACATTTGTGAGGGTGTTAACTTTAAGTCAAGAAGAAATTCAATGGAATTAAAATATTCAATGAAAGAGATGTAGGATTCTTTTGTTTGTACGGAATCCAGACATAACCGAAAAGACAAGACAGAAAGAGCGCAATGGACCAACAGAGGTTGGAGTCCACAAGGGAGCGTGCACATGGAGTGCAAGCGAAGGAAATCACGAAAAAAAAAATTTTTTTTAAGGTGAGAGAACGAGGGGGCCGTAATCGGAATTCACACAAGTATCGTCATCATCGTCATTATCATCATCATTATTATCATTACACCATACCAGTGAACACACAGAACAGCTCTACAAGCAAGACCAAAAGCACCGTTGAACAATCACCTGAAGCAAGCAGTTCATTAAGGTGAAAATAAAAACTGTTGACTTACCCCCAGTAGTATTCCATGACTACTGTTGGTCAGTTGGCTAGTTGGTCAGTTGGTTTGTCGGCTGGTTGGTTGGGGTCACGTGGCTGGACAAGGTGGTCAGAGTGAGGCTGTTTCTATCTGAAAGTGCATGAGGAAGGGCAGTCATCAGCGCTGATACCATCATCATGGACATAACCATTCACAGTCCGATGAACATTGTGGTGTGCTGAAAGGGTTCACACGCTCTCTCTCTCTCTCTCTCTCTCTAACACATTAAAATCTTTGTCTTGTCTCTGTCTCTCCCTCTCTCTCTCTCCTTCACTCTCTCTCTCTCTCCTTCACTCACACACACTCTCTCCCTCCCTCTCTCTCCCCCCTCTCTCCCCCCCTCTCTCTCCTATATGAAAACAGTGCAGTGAAGAGGATACACACAACACCAGTGTCTCGGAGGCAGGTGTGGCAGATAATCATGGTGTCCGCGTGTGAAAAAATATGACGGTGTATCGCTTACACACAAATGCTCCGTCGCTGTACACACACTGCACACACTCATGTGTGACAGGCCTGAGATTGAGAGAGCTGTCCAGATGAGTGCAGGGAAAGTTTTAATGGCTTTTGTGTCGGCAGAAACCGATCTATCGCCGATGCGGTCTTTGGCTCTGTATACCTGTCTGCTGTCTGTCTGTCTCTCCCCCCCTCTCTCTCTCCCTCTCTGTCGCTGTCTCCCTATTTCCCTCTGTCTCACTCTCTCTATCTCCCTCTGTTTATCTGTCTTTCTCTCTCTGTCTTCCCCCCCTCTGTCTCTCTCTCCTCTGTCTCTCTGGCACTGTCTGTCTGTCTGTCTGTCTCCCTCTGTTTATCTGTCTGTCTCTCTCTCCTCTGTCTCTCTGGCACTGTCTGTCTCCCTCTGTTTATCTGTCTCTCTCTCTCTGTCTTCCCCCCTCTGTCTCTTTGTCTGTCTCTCTGTCCCCCTCTCTTTGTCTGTCTGTCTCTCTCTCTCTCTGTCTTTCCCCCTGTCTCTCTGTTTCTTTGTCTGTCTGTCTCTCGCTGTCTCTGTCTCTCTCTCCTCTGTCTCTCCGTCTCTTTGTCTGTCTGTCGAACGCTTTGATGTTCTCGCAATTGTTTACGACAAAAACGAAATCATCTTCATTGAAACTGTCTAAATTTATGAAAATTATCATGCAACATATTTGGAATATTATCATTCCACTCGGCTAGATTTCTATACGCTTTGGGGTAGTTACTGTTTGTGCAACTTGCGTTATGTGAAATCAGATGCTTTGTTTTCAGGTAATACTACTCTAAACATTATTTCATTCACTTAATTACGAGTCCGTCATGTTCTGTGTAATATTACCACATACATTGTGGTCATGTATTGTTTGCTTTTTTGACCATTTTGTTATTTCCATGTGCCCCCCATGGTGATTTTTTTGGAATAAAATCTCTCTCTTTCTCTCTCTGTCTGTCTCTCGTAAACAGAAAACAAGTGAAAAGATAACTTTAGATCAGTGGTATGAGCATTTTAAGTCTGTGTTCAGGACAGAAGAGGGGGTAAATAATGGAGCAGAGTATGATAGTGTAGTGGATCATGATATAGCTGAAGAATTAAACATTCCAATTTCAGAGGAAGAAGTACATCAGGCCATAGCTGGGCTGAAAAACGGAAAAGCACGTGGTTATGATGGGGTAACTGCCGAAATGCTTAAAACTGTGGCAACAAAATCAGTCCCTTTCTTGTGTCGTCTTTTCAATCAGATTTTCAGCAATGGTGAGTTCCCAGAACAATGGAGTTACTCGATAATCATACCCATTTTTAAGAAAGGCAATCCAGATTTACCTGATAATTACAGAGGAATTTCCTTGTTAAGTGTGGTCAGTAAGATTTATACGAGTATACTTAGAAGAAGACTTACTAAATGGATGGATGAAAATGGAAAAGTTGTTGAAGAGCAGGCAGGCTTCAGAAAATCATATTCAACGATTGATCATATCTATACCTTATCATCTATTGTAGAGAAATATTTGAGCAGAAAAGGCGAAAAATTGTATGTAGCTTTCATAGATCTGAGAAAGGCTTTCGATTCAGTCCATCATGCTTCCTTGTTTGCAACTTTATTGAGAGCAGGATTATCTGGCCCATTTTTTAATGCTTTAAGAGCTATGTATTTTTCAGTTTC
>JAAQRG010013635.1:0-21563 GCA_011634625.1 Babylonia areolata
GATGAAGCAAACAGAAAAGGGAAAAAAGGTGTAATCCAAATTATAAAATCACTCAGGAGACTGCGTTCGACTGACGCTTTCCCTTAGTTTGGGCGGGGGGCAAAGGCAGCTCATGAATAATGAATACGTCTCGCGGCGCAGGCTGCCTGGCTTCAGCAATTTCTGCAAGTGGTTTATCTCTCTTTTCTAATCTCCGGTGACACGTCGTCAAGTCGCAATGCATCTCGCCTGCGTCATTCACACTCAGAGCTCTGGCGTCATTAACCCCCACCGCCGCCTCCTCACTTGTGACGTATAGGTTGACAGCTCAAGCTAGGCTGATGACAGGGTGTCAAAACGTGTGAGTTGTAATCTGTGTCCTCTATTCACACTGTTCTTTTTCTCCGAAGCTCCAGTTAATTCATTTTTGTCATCAGGCAAGCAGAGACAACCCGCAAGACCGAGGGAGGGGTGGGGGAAAGGGGGACGGGGGAGGGGGGGTTACCGTTCACACCCCCACCACCAGTGCCCCCCGGAACGAAGTAGACTAATCTTAAAATGTTTTTCGGGGTCTACTGAACTAATTTTTACATGTTCCGAAGAAAAGCATTGGGACGCACTCAGAGTTACTGCCCTTGGCACAAGAGTACCCTATCGCAGGCTTGTATTGGCCTACTATCAAATCTTCAACGAATTAACGTAAACTTGTCCTGTTGCTGTATCACTTCAATATCACTCTTTCCAAAATCATTTTTATACAGAGACCTGCAGGGGTCTTCTAGAAATTATTTTGGTACGTTTGGATGAACATTTGACCCATTGGGGAGTCACACTGGTCGAGTTGCTTCCCCTACTCCCAAAATGCTGTTTTGCCAGGAATCGCCTTTAAGTCGCAAAATCGTTCGGTTTTTGTGGCTAACATTTTACACATGTCATGTTCTCCTGCTTCAGAATGCAATATTTACTGATTTGAAGAATTTTCGTTCAAAATACATTGTATATATCGTGCAAATAAGCGATATTAGTCAGGAAAATGAAGTTTACCCACCGAGCGCCTACCACCTCACCCTAACATTCACAGGATCAAATGTTCATCCAAACGTACCAAATGATTTATGGGGGTTTGAAGTTGAGCTTGTCTTAATTTTACTGCTCGGGGCGCGAAAGGGTACCCTTGTGCAAAGGGCAGTAACTCTGAGTGCGTCACAATGAGGTGTGGGGGTGCACGGTAAGCCCCTTGGTCTTGCGGACTAAGAAGATAATCGCAGAAGAACAGGCGGGATCCAGACTAGGTCGCAGCACAACAGAACAAATCTTCAACCCCAGGATACAGTGTGAGAGGTACCGACAACACCAGCTAGACCTCCACCACATCTTCGTGGATTGTAAGAAAGCCTTTGACAGGGTATACCACGAACCCTTGTGGGCAACTACGAAGCTGTACAAACCTGATCAAGGTGACACAGCGTTTGTATGAAAAGGCCAGCAGTGCAGTCTTTTCCAATGGCAGCAATGGAGACTGGTTCAGAATGGTTAGACAAGGCTGTTTTTTTGTCTCCCACCCTCTTCTCTTCCTGGACAGGATTATGACTGACGCATTTGAAAACTATGATGGAACAGTTAGCATCGGTGGCAGGACAATCACCAACTTACATTTTGCTGATGACATTGACGGATTGATAGGGAATGAAGAAGAGTTCGTGAACTTGATGGAATGCCTTGACAAAACACCTGCAGCTTAAGGCATGGAGATCAACGCAAAGAAGACCAAACTGATGGCCTGCGACTCCAACGGCATCAGCACCGATTTTAGAATCAACGGTGAAAAACTGGAAACCGTCCAAAGCTTCAAGAATTTCGGAGCAGTCGTTTCAGACGAACGATCCAAGCCAAAAATACTCTTCAGGACAGCTAAGACAACAACAGCGTTGACAAAACAGGCCCATCTGGAATGACAGTAACATCACTCCCAACTCAAAGAATAGACTGATGCGCTCCCATGTGTTTTCCATATCTATATATGCCTGCGAGACATGGACCTTGATAGCTGAACTAGAAGACATGATATAGGCCACAGTGATTAGATGCCTCCGGAGGATCTTTGGCATCACATACAGGGACCACGTCACAACGATGAAGTGTGTAGAGGAGTCAAACAAGCTATCGAGCCACATGATGATCTACTGACCATTGTAAAGAAAAGGATACTGATGTGGTATGGCCACGTCTCGCGTTCATCAGGACTGATAAGAGCTTTCTGCAGGGAACACTGCAGGGAGGAAGAAAAACAGGCGGACAAAAGAGATGGGAGGACAACATCTCAGAGTGGACAGGTCTAACCATTAGTGAGACAGTCAGGACAGACAACCGCGAGGGATGGAGGAGACTGGCTGCCAATTGTGTGGTGCCCCCACAGTTTACGAGACAACGGGATAGATATGTGAGTGGCTTCGAATGGTGTCTTCTCTGCAAGTCTCTGCAGTCCACGCCCTTTGGGTCACTTTCGACGTTCTGAGCGCTGGGAACGGAATGAGTGGGTTGGTGTCACAACGTGTACGTATTTCACCGTGAAGACATCCATCACATGATATGCATTGTATGTGAATACCATATAAGGCAGCACTGATACATGAACTTCTGTTCCTGCCTGCTAGACACTTGTGTTTGTATGATGACATATTTTGTTATTTTGGAGATAATCAAATGTTTAAGGCAGTACATGAACGTGTGTCAGGCGTGCGGGGATAGGGTGGGCGAATGTGTATTAGAGAGAGGGGGGGGGGGGAGGGAGGTAGAAAGAATGAGCATGTAGCAGAGCAAGCAAGCGAGCAAGAGAGAGAAAGAGAGTCAGAAAGGTGAACATCAAAGAACCTTCGGCTGATTCGCTCTGCTGTGGTCTCGTGCCAAGTTAAAACATGGAGTTCGACAGAGCACGCCCATAATCTATCCAAATCTCTTTGACAGCTGCAAATTATCTAAAAGCTGCTTTTATACGCTGCAAAGGACGAGGAGATAGAACACTTAAAACTTGCAGCACAGACCATAATGATTATAAACGAAATCCAAATGAGCGAGAGACGGAAAGATAGAGACTCTGACAACTGTTCTGTGGACCAAAACAACACCGCTGTTCAGGCAGCACTAGATCAGCATGCCCCTGCGCCTCTGCATGAGGTGTCGTCAAGGGCACCCAAGCAACAGTGAAGGATGTCTGGGTGTTCAAGAATGACAAGATTCTTGCGGCTTTTCTTGTTGACAATGCAAGATGTGTATTAGTTTATATTCTACTGAAATGACACAAAGAAAGTGAAATGTAACTTGTACTGCATTACTAGCAAACACTATGCTAAAGCTGACACCGACTCCCAGTGTGTCATCTTTCTTATCCGACATCTTCTCTTATTTCTTCGTTGCCGTAACTGATAACTTTAAGAAAACTTGATACCCAGTCATTTGGCCCTCAATCTCTAGATAGAACTTTCGACGGCGACCCACTGGCATCTTTCTTTCATAGTTCTGGAGCAGATTTATTGGGTAATTTAGGCAGCATTCAAGGCATGTAACATTGGTCCTCTTCCAACTACTTTTTTATTTGAATGTTTGGATGTGGTTCTTCATACATTAATGAAAAGGTTATAGAAAATCTTTGGCCTCTGTTAGGCCAGTCTTAAAGAAACTTGCCTGGCAAAATAAACGTAATAATTCCATGTCTGTCATTCGCATTCAAACTGAATGAAAGGGTTGTCCTTTCACAACAGTTTGTACATCTCACACTAAACAAATTTAGAGACAGCAGTGGGTATTCACAAGCACTGCTCTGGACTCTCACTGTCACCATGAACACCAGCTTCTCGAATTCAGCTCCAGTCTGCAATGATGTTCCCCGGGGTTCTGTCATTGGATCTGTTTTTATTGCTTTGTACAGAGATACTTTGTTATGTTATCTTTGCTCCTCACTCAGTTATTTACCATCTATTTACTGACGGCACAGCTGCAAAAGTCTGCTTAACCCCAACAATGTCACAAACGATCCAGTCATTACAGGACTGACATTTGGGAGTTTGAATTGCAGAAAATATGGACGAATCCACAGTTCAAGGTAGGTCAGTAATCCTCCAATCATCATCAAGCATTTGCTTTACTCCGTATTCCGCTTAGTTGTCCCAGCTGGCGAGCCGGGCTGTTGATTCGTATGGAACCGCATCGATTACTTTTTTTAAGGCAGATCGGAAGTCGGAGCATCTCGATGAAAAAAACACACAAAAAACAGACATCGCATCAAATCGGAGCAGTTGGCATCTCTGTATTGCCAGTGCTGATTTATTTATACATATTTTTATGTCATTTATTCTTAAATTTGTATATCTTATTGTAAAGCGTGGTGAGTCCCATCTGAGATGGGGGTACTGCGCGGTGTAGAATTTAGTATAAATAGTATTAAAATTTTCGACAGCTCCAAACGGTTAAACCGGAGTTTGACTGGCCTCAGTTTACCCTTGTCGCATGTGAATCCGCTGGCAAGATCATACCTGTGTGATCGCGGGTTCAGAACAGGTGTTCAGTACAGGTGTATGCACAAAATTAAAAATTATTCAGTACCCAGCAGCCCGCAGCATGACCTCGTGTTGTTTATGTCTCGTTTACAGAAGAGAGGAAAATGTGAGCAGCTAGGCTAGCTACTCTGCAGGCGAACTGGTCGCACTCTGTCTTTAGTACGACACTAGATGTGTCAGGTCAGGGGCATAGCCCTTGCTGCTGGTACCATGTAACCCAGTACTACCTGCCCATGTGAAGTCTCCCAGTGACGGACCAGGCGGAGGAGGAAACCTTTCCCAACAGCTGTGAAGGTGGGAGAGGATGACCAAAGGGCAGGGGCAGCTCTTATCCTTGGCTGGAAGTCCTCATAGGAGACGGAACTCCGAAGAAAAAACCTGCACCTGTCGAGGCCGTTCTACACGTGGCAGTACCTGCATCTGTGGGACTCTGAGCTTCGGTAGGCGAGAAGGTGGGAAGGGACTGCACAACTCCTCTTCACTAAAAAAAAGTCACCTGTGCTGGTCAGGCAACCAGGCTAATGTTGGAACGACGAGCTAGCCCTTCAACACTCAGCTTTCCCAAGCCCTGTGGCGATGGAAAAGTGGTAACTGGGACAGGCAGAGGATGCTGCTAGCAGTTCCTAGTCACGACAGGCGGCTGTGGGGTGATGATCGTCCGCCGTAGACTGGGGCAGATGGGGCGTTCGTATCCTCCCACAGTGTCAGAGCAGCCCTTTTTAGGGACAGCACTACTCTCCCCACATGGGGAAGGGGAGATAAAAGGATCCCTAAACAAAGCTGCCTCGCCTAGTACCTAGTAGGAAACCGCACCTACTTCGACATCCAACACTAGCAGTCGAAAACAACAGTAGAAAAGAACCAGGAGTCATGCCCTGACTCTGGGTGCCTGGAATGTTCGCACCTTTTTAGACAGAGATGACAGACCACAAAGGCGCACAGCGCTCATTGCTAGAATGCTTGATTGCTGCCAGGTGGACATAGCAGCCCTGAGCGAAACCAGGTTTGCCAGTGAAACCCAGCTAGAGGAAGCTGGTGGGGGCTACACCTTCTACTGCACTGGAAAGCCAGATGGCACCCCAAGAACCTCAGGCGTGGGCTTTGCCATACGAACCAAATTTGCACGACAGCTTGACAGCCTTCCACGTGGGATAAACGATAGGCTGATGACCCTGCGTCTGAAGCTGTCCGAGGATCGCTTCTCCACAGACATCAGCTGCTTTGCCCCGACGATGACCAACCCTGATGACATTAAAGAAGCTTTCTATGAGGAGCTCAGCCGCACCATTTCAGCGGTAGACAGAAAGGACAGGCTGATCATCCTTGGGGATTTCAATGCCCGCTTCGGCGTTGACTTCTCCTCGTGGCCAAAAGTCCTAGGACAGCACAGCACTGGCAAGTGCAACTCCAACGGACTGCTTTTGCTCTCGCTCTGCGCACAGTATGGACTGACCATGACCAACACCCTCTTCCAACAAGCGGACAAGTACAAGAACACATGGATGCACCCCCGCTCCAAGCAATGGCACATGCTGGACTATGTGATTGTCCGGCAGAGGGACAGAAGTAATGTTTCCATTACACGCTGCATGAGAGGAGCAGTCTGTTGGTCGGACCATCGCCTGTTATGCAGCAAGATGAACATCAGACTCACATGCAAGCTCCAACCAGCCAGGCAATAACCCCCTAAGAAGCTGAACATCCACCACCTCCCTATCACCAAGGACGTGCTGCAGCAGCAAATCCAAGCAGCTCTCCAAGAAATTCCTGCATCGACTGATGTAGAAGAGGTATGGAGCACCTTTAGAGATGCTGTGTACACAGCAGCAGCTGACACTATCGTGTGTACACAGCAGCAGCTGACACTATCGACTTTGTACTGAGGAGCCACAAAGACTGGTTTGACGAGAATGACTCTGGAATCTCCAAGCCCCTGAGCACACTGCATATACGGCATCAGGATCACATTTCCGATAAAGACTGCCAGAGGAAGAAGAACCAGTTCTTGCAAACCAAGCAACTCGTACAGAAAAAGCTGCGTGAGATGAAGAACACCTGGTGGGAGAGAAAGTCCGAAGAGTTTCAGTCCACTGCTGACGCTCACGACATGGAGACCTTCCATGATGCTCTCCGAGCTGTGTATGGGCCGAGAGTCACAGGATCAACTCCTATCCAAGCCTTGGACCAGACCACCCTCCTGACAGACAAGAAAGACATCCTTGCCCACTGGCCAGAGCACGTCAACACCCTCCTCAACAGGGACTCGTCCGTGTCTGACGAAGTAATTGCAGCCCTCCCACAGCTACCAGTCAATGACTCGCTAGCTGCCCCTCCCACCAAGGCCGAGACCCGGAAGGCCCTGAAGCTGACAACGTCAGGAAAAGCAACAGGAGCGGATGGAATCCAGGTTGACATCTACAAGTATGGACAGACAAGTGCTGACAGACAAGCTGACCGCCCTGTTCCCGTCTATCTGGGAGAGAGGGGAGGTCCCCGAGGATTTCAAGGATGCTTCAATTGTCCACATTTACAAACGGAAGGAAGACAAAACATCCTGTGATAACCACCGTGGAATCTCTCTCCTCTGTATCGCCCCAGATGGAAGAGAAGTGCTGTGAGCAGAACAAGGAGCTCCACATGGTCTTTGTAGACCTGACTAAGGCCTTCGACATGGTGAACCGCCGTGGTCTGTGGAAGATCCTCCTAAAGTTTGGCTGCCCAGAGAGCCTAATCCAGCTGATTGCGTCATTCCACGATGGCATGCAGGCGAGAGTACTGGAAAATACTGACATGTCGGATCCGTTCCCTGTGGTAAATGGAGTGAAGCAGGGCTGCGTCCTGGCACCCACACTGTTCTCCATTCTCTTCTCTGCCATGCTGAATGATGCCTTCCAAGACTGTGACCGGGGCATCTACATTCAGTTTTGCACAGATGGCAAACTTTTCAACTTGCGGCGACTCCATGCCAGGTCCAGGGTGTTTGAGGCACTGTTGAGAGAGTTCCTCTTCGCTGATGACTGCACGCTTGCTGCACACACCCATGAGGACATGCAGTTCATTATGGACAGGTTCTCAACCTCCTGCAGGCGCTTTGGACTCACCATCAGCCTCAGCAAGACTGAGTCCATGTACCAACCGGTTAGCTCACAGAACGCCGGTGCCTCCCCCCCACCTGCAATCAAGATCGATGACACAGAGATCAAGTCAGTCGACAAGTTTTGCTACCTGGGCAGCACCATATGCAGCAACGGAGCCCTTGATGCAGAAGTGACGCTGCGCATCGCCAAGGCCGGCTCCGCCTTTGGCAGACTCAATAACAGGCTGTGGAACAACAAAGGCATCAGGCTCAGCACCAAAATCAAAACCTACAGAGCTGTTGTGTTGACCACCTTGTTGTACTGCTGTGAAACATGGACGACGTATCGCCGTCACATTCAACAACTTGAGCAGTTTCACCAGAGATGCCTATGAAAGATCCTCGGCATAAAGTGGCAAGACAGGGTCTCCAACCTCCAGGTCCTAGAGGGGAGCAGCCTACCCAGCATCGAAAGCCTGCTGATGCAGTGCCAGCTACGCTGGACGGGACACGTTGTCCGCATGACAGACAGCAGGATCCCGAAGATGCTTTTGTATGGCCAGCTGAAAGAAGGCCTTGCAATGGATTCCAGGACACCTTGAAGACAAACCTCAAAGCCTGTGACATAGACATCGCTTCCTGCGAAACTGATGCCCTTGGCCGCTCTCGCTGGAGGAGGATGTGCTCTAGTGGCATAAAGACGTTTGAAAACAAGAGAACGCTGGCCATTAAGGAGAAGCGTGAGCGAAGGAAGCAGGGCTCAACTTCTGGAGACGTTTTCCCTTGCAACACATGTGGGAAGTGCTGCACATCTAGAATCGGCCTCTTCTCCCATATGAGGACACACCGACAGATAAACCTGACTGCCGACTCATCCGTCGGTACGACGGGAGACTCCATCATCGTCAAATGTGTCTGGTCACATGTCTTTACACTCGATGTTTTTGTTGCAGAAGATGCACTGTCATTTCAAGTACATCGGGGAGAAGAACTTGCTCGTTTCAGGGGACTTACATAAAATACAATAAAGACTTATCATACACATTGTGGCATACTTTTGTAAGAAGGTAGATATTCCCCCGTACCTGTGACTGAGCGTGAGGTGGCGCTGTTCGCTACCTACCTGGCGCGTCGCCGCAAACCTTCTTCAGTCAGGCAGTACCTAAACATTGTCAGAATTATGCATTTACAGTGTAGTTTTGGCCGTCCGTTCGAATAGTCGTGGCTAGTTAAAACAACACTGCGTGGTACTGACAGAGAAAGAGGCTGTGACGTGCGTAAAGCCTCCATTACCTCAGTTTGTTGCTGACCATTAGAGGCCAGCTTAACCTAGCATTGCCCCCAGACGCTTTTGGGCAGCATGTATGGTCATGTTCCATGGACTGTTGAGAAGATCTAATTTGTTTAGCGATGAGAAGGGCCTTTAGGCTGGTAGACAGGTAACAAGGGAATGTTTGGTAGTGGAGCGGGACCAGAACTTCACTACTATACTGTGCTTGTGAAGTGGTCCATGAACAACCAGTTTAGAGAACAAAAAACACAAAATAAGTCTCCCTGTGCTTGACCCCCTTCCTCTGTTCCCAGTGGCATCAATTCTGGGCGCCTCCAGTTAACAAAGTCCAACCCCCCCCGATTCCCAAGCCTTCGTCCGCATGCTCGTAGCACGGCGTGCGGACATTTCAAGCCACAGTTTTAGACACGGTGGCGCTACCTGGGTGTTGTCATACAGGGTGCCGCAGGAGATTATCAAGGTGATGGGAGGTTGGAAAAGTTCCTCGAATTCAGCCTATGTGGATAAAATCCCGCAACTCACCCTGGGCTATGACAGAATGAAAATGTGCAAAAAATCTACCCACGTGTTCGACCTCTACTCCTTGGGGCGTTTGGGAGTGGCCGTTGTTAGTAAACTCACGTCCACCTCGTTTGGGTGGAAGAAAATGTCTTGTGTTGGGTTTCGGTTAGATTTAGAATAATATAATATTTGCATCTTTGGCATTTCATAATGCCCAATCCGAAATTAAGGTCTCACTTGCGCGCGCGCACGTGTGTGTGTGTGTTAGTCACTGTGCTGGTGAGTGACCAGTCGCGTTGCTGTTCATAAAAGAAAGATTTGAATCAGCATTCATTTTCCTTTACTTACTTGACTTCTTTCTCCGAACATGGCTTTGCCACCAGACACGCTGCTGACTGAGGCTTGTCATCAGCTATGTGAACCTGTCTGTCTTCGTGGCTTCAGCGTTCTGAGAACGTGGTTGGAGAAGTATGGGATCAGTTTCAGTTTGAAGGAGGCGTCAAAGCGTGCGGGCTGATACATATGCGCTGCATCACGTCGGCTACAGAAGAGCCTGACATCACCCTTGTGGATCTGTCTCTCTTCAGTGCCTCAGTGTTGCTATGATATACACACAAAATCTTTTATTTTCTTAGATAAAGAATCAATCACATTAAATGCGTTTAGAGACAGACAGGCTAACAAAGATACAGACAAGCAGAAAGAATGACGAATTTCACGAAAAATTAAATATATCTAAATTATGCACAGAACATTTTTTTTTTCTAAAAACGACATCGAGGCCGAGTCACTTGGATAATCAAACAAAAACACGAAAAAGAAAAAGAAAATCCTTGTTCAGATTCAATTCCATAATCTCCATAATACTGACTTTTCAACTTCATTGCCGGCAAAGCCAATGGCCGTTTCATCAGAAATGTCAACGTCTCCACGGTTGAATGCATGTGGCGATTGGCCGAAGAAACTGTTCTGCTCAGAACAGAGCATTTCGCGACTGATCGAAATTCTTTTGGCTTCAGCTCTCACAGCATGACAAAAATTACACGCGGATTTTAACTGGTGGATTTTTTTTTTCTTCTTTTACTTCAGGTGCATGCAGGTCATGGAGCACCAGCATTGTTTTTGTTGTTGTTGTTGTTGTTGTTACAGGTACTTCACATGCCTTCTTCACTGGGCAAAAAATAAAACGAAACTTTTCTTCTGTTTTCCTTTATGTCTTTTTTACATCAATTTTCCCATTAACGCACTGTTTCTGTTTGTTATGAATTGTTCCATGTGTGCTGTATTAAGTGTTCATAGTTGACAATTCTCGTTTCATGGACAATTTCAATGATTATTTCAGTATTGAGTACACGTCTGTGTCTGAGTTTTTTGTTGCTCAAGTGTGTGTGTGTGTGTGTGTGTGCGTGTGTGTGCGTGCGTGCGTGCGTGCGTGCGTGTGTGTGTGTGTGTGTGTGTGTGTGTGTCCGCGCGCGTGTGTGTATGCGCCCCCGTGCGTGCGTGCGTGCGTGCGTGCGTGAGTGAGTGTGTGTTTGTGTCTGTGTGTGTTTATGTACCCTGTATGGAGATGGCTGGGTTTTTGGCTGCTCGTGCGTGTGTGTGTGTTTGTGTGTGTGCGCGCGCGAGTGTATGCATGTGTGTTTATGTACCCTGTACGTAGGTGACTGGGAGAGAAAACAAACACACACAAAACAAACAAACCACACACAAAAAACTATTTAAAAACACCCAACAGTTATTATAAAATGAATTCCTTGTGAACACATACTAACAATTCAGATATAAATAGAGATTATGAAGATAAAAAAAGAGATTTTTTTTAAACAAACGGCGATAACTTTACGCCTGGACAGGAAATGATCTCCAACACGACCTGACGACCTCCAACCGGATACACCAACCAAGGAAGTGACTACTGTATTCCCACACCGTTGAAAAAAGAAGAAATAAACACATCAGGCGCATTATTGACTGACAAGGCGTGTAACACATACCACGAGTACGTGTGGCAGAAACTAATATAAATGATTTGAGACCCGGGAGGGGGGGGGGGGATTCAGCTTACTACCGACTTTCACTGAATAATGCCAGAGATGGGAAAGAGGGCTTGTTAGCCAAGGACGTATAATTATTGGTAGGTTCGTGGTTGTTAGCGTGCAAACCCAGAGGATCAATCGATATAGATGATATTAACACGGCGGGTGTGATTACTTGTGATTATCATACACACGGCAGGTGGGATTACGTGTGATAATCATACGTATGACAGGTGTGATTACTTGTCATTATCATACACACGACAGGTGTGATTACATGTGATTATCATACGCTCGACCGGTTGAATTATCTATGATTATCACACACACACACACACACACACACACACACACACACACACACACACACACACACATGTTGTATTACTGGTGATTATCTTACACACGACAGGTGGGACTACTTGTAATAATCATACACACAACAGGTGAGATTACTTGTGATTATCATACACACGACAGGTAGGATTACTTGTGATTATCATACACACGACAGGTTGTATTACTTGTGATGATCATGCACGCGATAAGTGGGATTACACGTGATTATCATATACACAGGTGGGATTACTTGTGATCGTCATGCACACAAAGGTGGGATTGTTTGTAATTATCATGCACACGACAGGTGGGATTGTTTGTTATCACCATTTCCACGACAGGTGCAATCATTTGTGATTATCATACATACGACAGGTGGGACTGCTTGTTATTATTCTTATTCTTGTTGCTTATAGTCCAGCCGACCGCACAGGGCCATATGGACTGTCAAACCATACAAACGCTCAACCGCGTCATCACAAAACTGTCACATCTACAAAGAAAAACAAACACTAAGACAAACCCACAAACCAGTTCATGACCAGTATGCCCACCATTTAGCTCCTCATGGCAAATAAGACTAGGCCAAGCTGAGGACGCCAGCCATTCCGCTTACCATCCCCAGATTACAAAAAAATCGTTAAAAAGGAAAAAAAACAACAACAATATTTCAAAGCCAAACAAAAAATACATAAAAAAGCCATATAGGCAAACAACACTTCAGAATGGGCAGCTTGTGCCCTTCCCAGTGTTTACATCTCACTACCTAATAGCCAGAGCAAAACAGCACAGATAGTACATCATAGACTGCGGAAAAGAGAAAAAAAAAATGTCAAGATTTGCTTGAAGAAAGAAAGGGGAATGGACCAGGAAGACTGAAAAAGGATACAACAGTGAAGAAAGAAAAATAGCAGAAACAAAGAGAGTGACAGAAAAGAGGAAATTTCTAGCACAGAATTTCCAGGATGCTATTTATACTGATAGATCACAGGCATCCCACGAGGGTCTTGCTTGTTATTATCATAATACATTACGGGTGGGTTTGTTTGTAATGTATATCATACACACTACAGGTGGGACTGGTTGTGATTATCATACACACAACATGTGGGACTGGTTGTGATTATCATACACACTCATGTGGGACTGGTTGTGATTATCATACACACTACAGGTGGGACTGGTTGTGATTATCATACACACAACATGTGGGACTAGCTGTGATTATCATACACATTACAGGTCTCTTGGTCATCCACTGCATCCGTGCTCATCCCCCAGTCGTCTCGACTTAGTCTTGCCACTGGAAATTGGTGGACCCAAACGAGAGAGTGAGGTCGACGTTGCGCAACTCCTCTTCACTTTAAACAAACTCATCGCGCAAGTCATCAGTCATCCAAAATGACCTATCATCCTTCATCATTTCATCACCCCCAAGTCCTGTGGCGACAGGCGAGCGACGAAACGACAGGTGTGGGTACACTGGCAGTCGCAGCCGCAGACCTGCACGCAGGCGGCTCAGGCCATAGGGTCGTTCTTCGTCGACAGGAGCAGCGATGGAGCTCGGCAGCCGTCTGAGCGTCTGAGCAGCCCTCTTTAGGAATGCACTGCTCACCTCCCTGGCATGAGGAAGGGGCTAGAAAAGGTGCCCTAAAAATTGCCTGCTCCATATCACCCTGGCCAGCATACCGCGGCTGGCGGGGACCCTACATCAGCGGTCGAAACAAGAAAGAAAAGAAAAAAACAAGGATCGTTCCTCTCACTATTGGTGCTTGGAACGTAAGGACTCTCCTGGACAGAGATAACGCGGACAGACCCCAAAGGAGAACGGCACTAGTTGCATCCGAACTCGCCAGATACAACATTGACATCGCAGCCTTGAGTGAGACTCGGCTTGCAGGCGAAGGCGAGCTCTGTGAACAGGGATCTGGTTACACCTTCTTCTGGAGTGGACGAGGAAGCGAAGAAGCGACGTGAGGCTGGCGTTGGTTTTGCAGTAAAAACAGCACTTGTCAGCAAGCTAGCTGGAATCCCAAAGTGAGTCAACGATAGGCTTATGACCATGAAACTCCCACTGGCATCTGGCCAGAAGCACCTCACCATTGTCAGTGCCTACGCCCCAACCATGACCAACCCGGATGAAGTGAAGGCGAAGTTCTACGAGGACCTTCACTCTGTCATTGCTGCTATCCCTAAAGCAGATAAGCTCATCATTCTTGGGGACTTCAATGCTAGAGTCGGCTCTGAATACATCTCCTGGGATGGAGTGATTGGAAAGCACGGTGCTGGCCACTGCAACCCAAATGGATTGCTTTTGCTTCAGACCTGTGCAGAGCACGAACTGCTGATAACCAACACAGTTTTCTGCCTCCCTACCCGTAACAGGACGTCATGGATGCACCCTCGCTCAAAGCATTGGCATCTCATCGATTATGTCATCGTCAGGAAAAGGGATAGGCAAGATGTACGTGTAACAAAGACCATGTGCGGCGCCGAGTGTTGGACAGACCATCGCCTTGTAGTCTCGAAGCTTAATATTCGAATCCAGCCCAAGAGACGCCCCCATGGCCAGAAGGCTCCAAAACGGCTCAACATAGCTAAGCTGAAAAACATCACCATCAAACAGTCCTTTGTTGAGCTGCTGGAAGATCGTCTGGAATCCGCCTCTCTGGACAACCAGAATGTGGAGTCTGACTGGAGGACCCTGCGTGAGCTGATCTATAGTACAGCTTCAGAGACCCTGGGACCCATGACCAGAAAGCACAAGGACTGGTTTGATGAAAACTGTGATGAAATCAAGCAGCTTCTGGATGAGAAACGCCGTCTGCATCAAGCCTACCTGAGCAACCCAAAGTCCACATCAAAAAAGGATGCGTACGATGCCATCCGCAGGACTGTTCAGCAAAAGTTACGCCAGATGCAGGATAAGTGGCTGAGTGACAAAGCTGATGAGATCCAGGGATATGCTGACAGGCACGATATGAAGAGGTTCTATGATGCCTTAAAAGAAGTCTACGGCCCCACATCCTCAGGATCATCCCCCTCCTCAGTGCAGATGGGAATACCTTGATCACCGAGAAGGAGAAAATTCTCGAACGCTGGGCTGAGCACTTCAACAGTGTCTTAAATCGCCCTTCCTTCATAAATGATGAAGCCATAGACCGTCTCCCACAAGTCCCCATCAACGAAGCACTGGACGATCCGCCAACACCTCTTGAGACCCAGAAAGCAATCCGTCTGCTATCCAGTGGCAAAGCACCTGGCTCAGACTCCATACCAGCAGAGGTCTACAAGGATGGAGGCACTGTGCTGACTGAGAAGCTCCATCAGCTGTACTCACTCATGTGGAAAGAAGAGACGATCCCCCAGGATTTCAAAGATACATCTATCATTCACTTGTACAAGCGAAAGGGGAACCGGCAAGCCTGTGATAACCATCAGGGCATTTCCTTGCTCTCCATCGCAGGCAAGATACTTGCCAGGATCCTACTAAACCGCCTCACAGCACACCTTGACCAAGGTCATTTGCCTGAGAGCCAATGTGGATTCCGGAAAGAGCGCGGAACCACCGACATGGTGTTTGCTGCAAGGCAGCTGCAAGAGAAAATGTCAGGAGCAAAATGCTGCTCTGTTCTCCACCTATGTCGACCTCACTAAAGCCTTCGACACCGTGAGTAGAGAGGGACTGTGGAAGATCATGGCCAAGTACGGATGCCCTCGGAAATTTATTTCCTTGGTCAGCCAATTCCATGAAGGCATGCAGGCTCGAGTCCAGGACAAAGGCGAAACATCTGCTCCTTTTGCTGTCACAAATGGTGTCAAGCAAGGCTGCGTCCTGGCTCCAACGCTGTTCAGTCTCATGTTCTCTGCAATGCTTACTGATGCCTTCAGAGATGGCGATGATGGAATCAGCCTAAAGTACCGAACAGATGGCAAGCTGTTTAACCTCAGAAGGCTTCAAGCAAAAACGAAGGTCATGACAGACATCATCAGAGACTTTTTGTTTGCTGATGACTGTGCCCTCAACGCTGGATCTGAAGCTGACATGCAACTCAGCGTCGACAAGTTTGCCACTGCCAGCAGGAACTTCGGCCTTACAATCAGCACGAGGAAAACTGAAGTTCTCCATCAGCCAGCCCCAGGGAAACCCTACGTTGAGCTGAACATCACAGTCAACGGTCAGAGACTCAGTGCGGTGGAGCGGTTCACATACCTTGGCAGCACACTGTCACGAAATGTGACAATCGACGATGAAGTGAACGTCAGGATTGTAAGAGCAAGCGCAACTTTTGGTAGACTCAATGCAAATGTCTGGAACAGAAGAGGCATTAGTCTTGAGACCAAGCTAAAGGTCTACAGAGCAGTAGTTCTCCCCACACTACTGTACGCCTGCAAAACTTTGACAGTGTACCAACGACATGCCAAGAAGCTGAACCACTTCCACACAACATGCCTCAGGAAGCTACTGAACATCAAGTGGCAAGACAGGACCCCAGACACAGAGGTGCTCGCAAAAGCCACCCTTCCCAACATCTTCACCATCCTGATGAAGTCCCAGCTTCGCTGGGCTGGACACGTGGCGCGCATGCCAGACCATCGGCTGCCCAAAAGGCTCTTCTATGGCGAGCTGCAACAAGGGAAGAGATCACACGGAGGTCAGAAGAAGCGCTTCAGAGATACTCTGAAAATCTCTCTGAAAGCATTTGATATCAACCCTGACTCCTGGGAGGAATCTGCAGTGGACCGTGACAAATGGCGCACTGCTGTGCACAAAGGCGCCAAGTTGTGCGAAGCCAACAGGACTGCTGCAGCTGTTCAGAAGAGGCAGGCCAGAAAGTCACGGGCAAACAAGCTCCCTGACAATGGTATGCCTGTCTTTGTCTGCCCCAACTGCCAGCGAACATTTCGTGCGCAGATTGGACTATTCAGCCATCTGCGCATTCACAGATAGATTCATGAGCATCCTCACCCCCACCCCACCACCACCCTCCCCCCATCCCCCAGCTGGATGACAACGATGGTCATCATCGATCTCGATGGACACCACACCATCATACACACTCATGTGGGACTGGTTGTGATTATCATACACACTACAGGTGGGACTGGTTGTGATTATCATACACACAACATGTGGGACTGGTTGTGATTATCATACACACAACATGTGGGACTGGTTGTGATTATCATACACACTACAGGTGGGACTGGTTGTGATTATCATACACACTACAGGTGGGACTGGTTGTAATTATCATACACACAACATGTGGGACTGGTTGTGATTATCATACACACTACAGGTGGGACTGGTTGTGATTATCATACACACTACAGGTGGGACTGGTTGTGATTATCATACACACAACATGTGGGACTGGTTGTGATTATCATACACACAACATGTGGGACTGGTTGTGATTATCATACACACTACAGGTGGGACTGGTTGTGGTTATCATACACACTACAGGTGGGACTGGTTGTGATTATCATACACACTACAGATGGGACTGGTTGTGATTATCATACACACTACAGATGGGACTGGTTATGATTATCATACACACTACAGGTGGGACTGGTTGTGATTATCATACACACTACAGGTGGGACTGGTTGTGATTATCATACACACTACAGGTGGGACTGGTTGTGATTATCATACACACAACATGTGGGACTGGTTGTGATTATCATACACACAACATGTGGGACTGGTTGTGATTATCATACACACAACATGTGGGACTGGTTGTGATTATCATACACACTACAGGTGGAACTGGTTGTGATTATCATACACACTACAGGTGGGACTGGTTGTGATTATCATACACACAACATGTGGGACTGGTTGTGATTATCATACACACTACAGGTGGGACTGGTTGTGATTATCATACACACAACATGTGGGACTGGTTGTGATTATCATACACACTACAGGTGGGACTGGTTGTGATTATCATACGCACTACACGTGGGACTGGCTGTGATTATCATACACACAACATGTGGGACTGGTTGTGATTATCATACACACACGACAGGCGTGCTTCACAAGCGAACAAACGATTTCAGTGTCTTTTCCTGGTCGTAATAACGCATCAAGATGCTATAGAAGGAAGGTTTTAGACACGGGCCTGCTGTCCCACAGACAAGGAGGAAGAGAGGATGGGAACTGATACGTCCAGTTTGCAAACACTCCACACCTGCTTGATGCCCCTGCAGGAACCAAGTTGAAACGTATCAGGAATGTGCGTGGTTGGGACGTCGCAATGAAAGCATTGTCCACCCTTAGTAAATACTGGCGAGAGAAATATGTAATACGGAGACTTCCACGACTGTGCTCTTTTCGCCACTATTCAGAAAGGGAGAGGTTTCTTCCACACAACACAACTGGTTCGCTCCCCCGGAGTGCTTACTTTGCGTGGGAGCTGGGGTATTGAAATGCGTCTGGGGCAGATTGAAGGCGTTATGGAATTAAGTCGTCTACCTTTATGGTTTGAAAGGAAGCACTTTGATTCAATCATCTGTCAAATTAAGGAAATAGTTTCATTATAAAAAATAAAAAACACCGTCTTTTTCGTCGTCTTCTTCTTCTTCTTCTTCTATCACATTAGGAATGAAGAGGGGGTGGAGGTGGTGGCTGTCAAGCTGGTACTGTCATCCCCTACTTCCACTTATCGAAATGTGGAAATGTTATGGGAAAGGGTCGCTCAGACACACCCGCTTCCTTTACTTTCGCCACGTTCCAGTGGGAAGGAGTATGATAAATAGGTTCCAAACCCATATCTTTTGTGCTGCACGGCCTAAAATCTAAAAGTAATGAATTTTGAGGCATCTTAATACAATGAAATGTTATGACCGCCGACAGATATAGATAAACATGTAGGCAAAAGACATTCTGTGAAGTAGTTACTGAAATATTTTAGAGAATTTTACAAAGGATCATTTGATAGCTCTACTGGGGAAAAAACAACAATAACACGACAACAACATTAAACAACAACACGACAACACACACACACACACACACACACACACACACACACACACACACACACACACACACACACACACAAACAAACAAACAAACAAACAGAAGCAACAGAAAAATGACAAAAAATATTCCAGATATATTATTAGTTTTGAAGTATTGAAACCGAGACTGGATTGATATTGTGTAGAGCGAGAGAGAGAGAGAGAGAGAGAGAGAGAGAGAGAGAGAGAATGCGTGTATGTGTGAGTGCGCGTGTGTGCATGCGTGTGTCTGCGTGCCAGTTCTTATGTCAGTGCGCCCTTTCTTTGCAGTTGATCAATCTTTCTCAACAAGACGATTTTACGCCCAGCTCTCAGGATTTGACCATACTACTTAAGTGCTTGTTACATTCTCAACTTTTTCATGAAGCATGTTTCTGTTTTAATGAGGATCCAGAGGAGGTTTAAAGGATGAGAGCGTGCATATTGGGTTTGACCATTTCTGGGTCCATCGCTTGTCAATGTACTCAATATGATAGGTTTTCTATGGGTTCAATGAACAATCCTTCCTGCATACGTAAGCCTCTTATGTCTACCTGATTCATGTGACTCACCTGAACGATAGCGTCCACATAAAGGGAGCTTTGGCAGGGGGAAAAAAACCACCAGTGAATTGCTAGCTGTTAGGGGCCCTGAAAAGGGTGGCGACACGTGTTGTGCATTCAGTTTATTTATCTGTACTCTCTCCCTCTTTCCTTATGATACTCCGTGGAAGTTCGCCCGAGCGAAAGCTCGATCTCTTTATCTCACAGTCATACAAACGCACACACGCCGCGCACACGCACACACGCACCGAGAGAAGGAGAGGAAGATCGGTGCATTGACGTCATCATTCTATACGCAGCGTTATTGCCCTCGCGTGCTGTGCTTTTCCACTAAGTGCAAACAACGTATCCCACACGCGAGCACCGCTTTTGATCGTTTGCACGTTCTCCCCAAATCCGTCCCCCGCCCTCTGCCCTTCCCCCTGTCCCCAGTCTTCCCTTCGTCCTCTCTCCAAAACATTCGCTCTGATTTATGTTTTCACGGGACCAGGGCCAAGACGGGTTGATTCATGTCAACAGCACTGTCAGGTGGCACAATAGCTGGCTCACGCAGGTAGCGTGCATCTCGTGCAGCAGGATATCGGCGCGTGCGCAGCGTGTGCTGACCTGTCGTTTCCCTTGGCAGACATGAAGTTTGGTCGAGTCGCGTTGTCAAAGCGCTTTGTAAACAGTGTTAATGTATTGCACCGACCCCCCTTCTCGATCTCTCTCTCTCTCTCTCTCTCTCTCTCTTCATGAACAAAAAAATAAGGTTGCTGCAGAAACATCACACAAACGTGCTTTTTTAGAAACGCCCCTACACAATGGGACTCCAGTGCAAACACCTCTTTTTATGTATTTAAAACGGAAACTTATTAAACTTTCGTATAATCATCAGGAGTGAACGAACTGGATTTTAATTGGCCCTTTAATGCACAAAACAGTACTTGACAACGTGCTTCCTTAACTGACAATACATTCTCTTAAACCATTATGTTTTAGTTTAAGACGACACAAGAATCATATTTTACATAACTAACGATGATGCCTCGATGATATATATATATATATATATATATATATATATATATATATATATGATATAGTGTCCAGATTGGCAGAAAATGTATTGGTTTTATTGGTTTTGCTTACGTGAAATTTGCTGTTGGTGTCTGGGTTAGCTCACAGGTTTGTTCTCAGTCGAGCACACATCTATGCACTCAAACCCTGAGCATTCATTTTTCTTTTGCATAACCGAGGACGCTTTATACATTTATAAATCAAATCCTTCACACAACATGGGATTGCAATGGCAAAATAGACCCAAATTCTAACCCTGATGTACTCGTTTACCTGCCCAGGTTTTCACTAACATTCACACAATATTTCTGCCCCAACAGTCTCTGGCCGACTGTAACTGTCTCCAAGAATCAGGATGTCTGGCAGTGTCCTTTACCCACAGGTGTAGAACTTCATGCCCGGTGAGTCTTTTGGATCTTCTGTCGTCTGGAGCCGAAAGGCTTGCGTGTGTCCTTGCAGACGTTCTTTGTGTAGATGTCTCTGCTGTCTTCTTCACTCTTCTTCCCGCTTCAGTCTCTCGTTCCTCCCGTCACCACATGCCACGACCCTTCACTCTCACCAGTTTCTCTCACAAGCCAGAAGTTCCCTCACTCATCTGGACGGCTACTTTTATCCTCTCGCAGAATGTGTATGATTTTATATCACGCGACCACTCACGTGATGCAGCAGATTCTTTTCTTTCTTTTTTTTTAAAACATATAAATCATTGTTGCACATCAACTCAATAAAATTGATATGCGTATGTATCTACTTCCGCCTGACAACATCATCAAATTTTCATGTTTACATGTAATAATATTAAAGGGACTGTTTATTTCCATTTCTTTTGGTTAAAATGTCTGTTCAGCTTCTTAGTTACCGTCCAAACATCTTAACACATAAGCTGTCCACTCGGGTGCCTGACAGCCTACCCCTTTCTAGTGTCGTTCACGGACTTCACTGCCGCCCGAGGCGTTAACCAGGTTACGGGCTGAGGCCTCCCCTGCTTCTTGGCTGGGCTAGCTGCTCAACCATTCCCACGTGCTGGAGTAATTATCCTGCTCTCTTAAGTTTGAATTATCGGTGAAGTGTGGAAATATTTCTGGTAAATATTCACCGTAGCACGGAGAGAGAGAGGGGGGGGGGGGGGGCAAAAGGCAA
>JAAQRG010013638.1:0-21657 GCA_011634625.1 Babylonia areolata
CAAGAAAATGGATCTGAAATACAAAGATTTGAGTTTGTGAACAACATTAAAAGTCCTCATTGTGTATGTTGTCTTCTTCAAGGCTTGCTGTGCGTTTTCATCTGACAATAATGATATAATACTAATATTGATAAATGATAGTAATAATGATTTTTTTTTATTTTTAAGAATGATATGGCGCTGAATATGTGCAGAGACAAATCATGCGAGCATTTAGCTTTTAATTCAAAGAGATGGAAGACAAAGCTGGAGAAACTGTAGACTGGGAAGAGATGTGATTGACGGTGGGAGGGGGGTGGTGGGGGGGGGGACAGGAGGGTGTGGGAGGTGGAGGCAGTTTTGGAAAGAAGTATTTTTAGTCCAGACTTGAAAGAGCTGAGTGCAGAGATTTGACGAAGCGAAAGCAGTTCATTTCAAGAGACAGAAAAAAGTAGCGGCATCCTGTTGTGGAGTGTTTGACTGGGAATGCAGGAGCTGCTCTTGGAAGTCCAAGAGTGTGCAGTGCTAAAGAGGGAGGTCTGCACTCAGTGCATGGTGTGGTTGAAAACTATATATAAAAGAGAAGAAAGAAAGCTCACCAAGTTAGAATACAGAGCTATGCTTGAACTGTCGCCACCATGTCCACTTCACAGATTGCCGCACTGAGTCTGTGGGCTTTGGTTTTGGTGGAGTGTACTTGTAGATGTTGTTTCTTCTAAACTGGTTCAAATCTTATCTCACTGATCGATTCCAGTATGTCATTATTGATAATTTCCAGTCTGAACCCGTTAAAATCGAACATGGAGTCCCACAGGGATCTGTTTTAGGCCCAGTGCTCTTCACACTGTACACTGCTCCTCTTGCTGAAACAAAAACTCTCTTCCATTACAACTGACATAATCAAACTTGGCAGTACATCCATCCCCTTTTCCAGTTAAGTTCAACCGCCATAATGTCAGTCATCATTCTTATGCTGATGACACTCAACTCCAGAAGAGTGATACCCCCGAAAAACTCTCGTCGCTCTTGCAAGAAACATCCAACTGCTTCCTGGGCATTCAAAACTAGATGACTCTAAATAAGTTACAATTGAACGTGGACAAAATTGAAGCAATGATCATAGGCACTAAACAAAAACT
The DNA here is from genome assembly GCA_011634625.1 of Babylonia areolata. Taxonomy (NCBI): domain Eukaryota; kingdom Metazoa; phylum Mollusca; class Gastropoda; order Neogastropoda; family Buccinidae; genus Babylonia; species Babylonia areolata. Next base: position 1,119 of record JAAQRG010013638.1, read on the forward strand.
CTCTTCCATTTCAACTGACATAATCAAACTTGGCAGTACATCCAACCCTATTTCCAGTTCAGTCAGGAACCTCGGTGTTGTCCTTGACAACACACTGTCCATGCAAAAATTTATCAGTCAGACATGTCAGTCCTGCTACTGTCAATTGCGGCGCATCAGTTCCATCCAGAAATATCTGTCCATTGACAACATCTAGACTTGTCATTTCTCTCATCCTCTCTCACCTTGACTACTGTAACTCTCTATTGTCTCAGTCCCTTCAGCACATACAAAACTCTGCTGCCCGACTCGTCCTCAGAAAGAAAAGATCTGAGCACATCACTCCTCTTTTGCAACATCTCCACTAGTGCCCTGTCTCACACAGAATAAAGTACAAGATCAGCACTCTGTGTTATAAATGTATTCACGAATCTGCCCCTTCCGATCTCTGTGGCTGCCTTCACCTGTACACTCCATCTCGTTCACTACGATCGGCTTCGGATCCACTCTGTTTACTCATACCCAGATTCAAACACTTGACTGTTGGTCGCCATTCTTTCTCTGTCTCTGGAACTTGCAGTTGGAATGAACATCCTCTTTCGCTGCGTCAAGTCTCCGCACTCAGTTCTTTCAAGTCTGGCCTTAAAACCCACCTCTTCCCAAAATTACCTCTCTTCCCTGCCTCTTCCTTGTCTTCAGTTTCTCTAGTTTTAGAGTTATGCAAGCGTGTGAATGACTGGTGCGAAAGCGCTTTGATTTGTCTCTGCACAAGATTCAGCACTATATAAATACCATTATTATTATTGTTATGTTGAATGTGTGCATCTGCCTGCATCATCATCACTTGTTTTGTCCTGTGGTGGTGTACTACCCAGTACCTCTTTCCAACCAAACTCCTCCCTCCCTTTTGTCGTACATCCCTTTGATTCAGAGGGGTAGATGCGTGTGAACGTCTGATGTGAAAGTGCTGTGATTCTTCTCGGCACAAGTGTCACCAATCTGTAAATAAATGTATTATTATTATTAGCTGTTTGGGTTTAAAAAAAAATTATTATGATGATTATTGTTATTCTCAACACAAGTTTCTGATCATTATGGACACATCCCCATTCAGGTTGTGTTTACCAGTGAAACTTTGATAACTTGTCGTTGTTTTCCAGCCAGGGAGCAGATTTACACATAAAAGCATGCATGCGTAGAAGCTGACACCTGACATTATGTTACCTGACATCCAGTTAGTGGAGATCACTGCTGTTGACTTAGGCAGACTGTTTGTGACTGATGATAGGCAGACTGTTTGTGACTGATGATAGGCAGACTGTGACTGATGATAGGCAGACTGTGACTGATGATAGGCAGACTGTGACTGATGATAGGCAGACTGTTTGTGACTGATGATAGGTAGACTGTATGTTTGTGACTGATGATAGGTAGACTGTATGTTTGTGATTGATGATAGGTAGACTGTGACTGATGATAGGTAGACTGTGACTGATGATAGGCAGACTGTGACTGATGATAGGCAGACTGTGACTGATGATAGGTAGACTGTGACTGATGATAGGTAGACTGTGACTGATGATAGGCAGACTGACTGATGATAGATAGACTGTGACTGATGATAGGCAGACTGTGACTGATGATAGGCAGACTGTGACTGATGATAGGTAGACTGTGACTGATGATAGGTAGATCAGACTGATGATAGGCAGACTGTGACTGATGATAGGTAAGACTGTGACTGATGATAGTGACTGTGACTGATGATAGATAGACTGTGACTGATGATAGTAGACTGTTTGTGACTGATGATAGGCAGACTGTGAGACTTGGGGATGATAAGGCAGACTGTTTGTGACTGACATGATAGGCAGACTGTTTGTGACTGATGATAGGCAGACTGTGGCTGCTTGTGACTGATAGATAGCAGACTGTATGTTTGTGACTACGATAGGTAGACTGTTTGTGACTGATGATAGGCAGACTGTGACTGATGATAGGCAGACTGTTTGTGACTGATGATAGGCAGACTGTATGTTTGGTGGACTGATGTATAGTAATTGTGACTGATGATAGTGTTCGATGATCTGATCAGTTATATATATATATATATATATATATATATATATATATATATAATAGTTCCTGTTTTTTGAATGGCATCACAAACATTGCACCCTAGCAACTTGCGATATGAACTGGTTTGGATCATGCATTTAATTCAATGGTTGAAATTGGTTGTGGTATTAACCCTGAGCAAGCTTTGACACACAACTGGCAGGCCTGCAGGAGTCTGGTTTGGCAGTTCTTCATCCCAGTGATTCTTCAGAGAGTTAAAGGAGAAGATAAAGAGTGATACTGAAAGCCTCTTGATGCATCCCTTTCGTCAGTCATGAGGAAACTGCATTCCCCCCCCCACGTGGGGATGACGGGGGGTCTTTCAGTACAAATAGCATCCCCGCCTTCTGGAAATTCTGTGCTAGAAATTTCCTCTTTTATGTCACTCTCTTTGTTTCTGCCTTTTTTCTATCTTCACTGTTGTCTCCTTTTTTCTGCCTTCCCAGTCCATTCACCTTTCTTTTTTTTCAAGCAAGCCTTGACACTTTTTTTTTCTCTTTTCCGCAGTCTGTGATGTACTATCTGTGCTGTTTTGCTCTGGTGATTAGGTAGCGAGATGTAAGCACTGGGATGGGCACTAGCTTCCCATTCTGCAGTGTTATTTGCCTATATGGTCTGTTTATGTATTTTTTGTTTGGCTTTGAAGTATTGTTTTTTTCCTTTTTTACAATTTTTTTGTAATCTGGGGATGATAGATTAAGCGGAATGGCTGGCGTCCTCAGCATAGTTAAGTCTTATTTGCCGTAAGGAACTAAATCGTTGGGATACCTTGTCATGAACCGTTTTGTGGGTTTGTCTTAGTGTTTTTTTTGTAGATGTGACAGTTTTGTGTTGACATGGTTGAGCATTTGTATGGTTTGACAGTCCTGATATGGCCCTGTGCGGTCGGCTGGACTGTAAGCAACAAGTATAAGGAAAGTGCATGAACTGGAATGGATACGTTGTGTTTTGCTGAGTCTTCTTCATGGTTATTTCTGGTGATCCTCACCTTTTGTGTGTTTCCACTTGTTCCTGGTTGTGGTCTGGTGATGTGATGGTGCTGCTGACAGGTGGGGGTGGGGGGGAGGGGGTCATGTGTATTGAGTTACGTCCCTTTGGTAATGGAGGAGGAAGACTACACTGCATAAGGTGCTGTTTTGTCTTGGTCATCATTAATACTTTATTTTCACAATGTAATCCCTGGATTGTAGCTCATGACAACAGCCCTGTTGACTTGTTAGCTCCTTTGTTGGATCCACGTTCCTGTGGATGCAGCATCAGTGTTTGTTGATTTAAACCGTCCTTCAGTCATTCATTCTTAGCCTTTTGATTGATGCATTTTACATCGTTTTAACTTCAAAGGGTGCAATTCAACATCATGATTCTCTTGCTGTAAGCGAAGAACCTCACCCTTTTTTTTTTTGTCATGTTAAACAGTGGCATCATGACAAAGTGATACTTTGCACAAACAGCATACATCTGCAGTACAAAATTGTTGCATATAAAAAACAATGAAAAATATATTTAAAAAAACAGCAGAAATTCCTTAGCCAAAGTTGAGTTTGACGTTAAAGTCAATGTAACACAAGAGGTCAGCACCATCCATATGGGGAGAGCAAGGCTTCTGAGGTCAGCACCATCCATATGGGGAAAGCAAGGCTTCTGAGGTCAGCACCATCCATATGGGGAAAGCAAGGCTTCTGAGGTCAGCACCATCCATATGGGGGAGAGCAAGGCTTCTGAGCTCAGCACCATCCATATGGGGAGAGCAAGGCTTCTGAGGTCAGCACCATCCATATGGGGAGAGCAAGGCTTCTGAGGTCAGCACCATCCATATGGGGAGAGCAAGGCTTCTGAGGTCAGCACCATCCGTATGGGGAAAGCAAGGCTTCTGAGGTCAGCACCATCCATATGGGGGAGAGCAAGGCTTCTGAGGTCAGCACCATCCATATGGGGGAGAGCAAGGCTTCTGAGAATGCATTAGTATGTGTCACTGGTGCTTGCAAATTGGGAAGGACACACTGCATGTTTGTCAGTCGGGTCCTTGGGACATTGTAAACATTTCTAGGACACATGAATAAAAGTAAAATTCCTGTATGGGAGCTTCAGTATTGATGCTAGGATTGTCTGCAACAAAGTTATTTCTCTTCATCAGTTCCTGGCCAAGACACCTACACACTCACTCCCCCACCCCCACACCCCTCCATACCCCCCCTCCCGCCCTCTGTGGGGATGTCAGAGGTCTTTCAGTACAGATAGTATCCACACCTGTAAATTATGTGTTAGACATTTTCTTTTCTCTGTTTCTCTCTTTGTTCAGCCTTTTTTCTTCCTTCACTGTTGTCTCCTTTTTCTGCCTTCCCAACTCCATTCCCCTTTCCTGTTTTTTTCGAGCAAGCCTTGACACGCTTTTTTCTCTTTTCTGTTGTCTGTGATGTACTACTACCTGTGCTGTTTTGCTTGGGCAGTTAGGTCGTGAAATTGTAAGCGCCGGAATGGGCATGAGCTCTCCATTCTGCAGTGTTATTTGTCTATGTGGCCTTTTTGTGTATTTTTTGTTTGGCTTTGCAGTATTGTTTTGTTTTGTTGTTTTTTTTCCTTTTTTACGATTTTTTGTAATCTTGGGATGATAAGTGGAAGGGTTAACATCTTCACCACAGCCTAGTTTTATTTGCCCTAAGGAGCTAAATGGTTAGGATAATATGCCATGGACTGTGTTTTGTGGGTTTGTCTTGGTGATTTCTTTTTTTATATTTGTTTATTTATTTTTTATATTGGTAGGTGTGACAGTTTTGTGTTGACACAGTTGAGCATTTGTATGGTTTGACAGTGCTCATACGGTGCTGTGCGGTCAGCTGGACTATAAGCAACAATAAACAAACATACACCTAGATGATTGTGACCAAATGGCTAGCCTGCCTTTGTATAGCTGTGTGTAGCAACGCTGTAGGATGACCCTGTGAAAGCTGTCTGGTACCGCCCCCTAGGATATATGGTAAAAAATAGTTCCTGGGGCCTCAGAGATCATTAACATCAGAAGCTGTTGGTCGGGCAGATGATCCACAACATTGGCAGTCTGGGATTAGCGTTTTACCTTAGAACACAGAACATAAGGGACGCAATTCTTGTAGGTTGTCCAATTGTGTGACGCGCTGGTGTGAGTTTTTGCCCTCCCCCCCCCACACCCCCTTGTTGTTGTCAGTTATTCAAATGTGGCACACATGATATATGAGAAAAGTTTGGCAGATTTATTTTACACGTTACTTGATGCACGTCATATCTTCAAGAGCAGAGGCACCAGATTGAAATATGATAGAAATGAGACTTTCATCAGGCATGAGATTGGCAGAAATGACAGCCTGGATAACAACTTGAGAAAGTCATTTCGATTATTTACATGAATGATTGGTCCACAAAACGGCAACTTGAGACTGAAACAGAAAGCTCCAGTCTCATTCCTGTTAAATGCATTCTGTGGATTTGCTGAGTGACGGAAACACACGCACCCAGACAGTTGATAAGGATTTGACCAAGTGAAGAATATTTATGCAATTTATACTTGACGTCTCGTTTGTCATTTATCAGATGGATTCCCCCGTCATACAATTTATACTGTAAAGTACCTTGTGAACAGCCAGTATCTGTTGAGCATCCAGCCCCCATTTTAGGTTTGAACCTGGGTTAAAGAAAAATGCCTTGAAAGCACCCATCCCGCACTGCGAAATAAAAAAGAAAAGAAAATACACACACACCCACACACACACACATACACACACACCAATTTGCAGTCTCACAGACAAACAAATACACGTACTTGAGCTAACAGAAATTCAGTTTGTGGGTGTGAGTGAGTGCTAACACGATATTACAGAAACGTTCAAATTTAGCTGTGTTTTATGTGCAGTCTTGGACCAGCAGGTAGTGCCAGGACAGACAACACAATACTGTTAAACCATACAGGAGTTCACTCCTGGAGTCTTGCTCTGTAAGAAAGTTGTTTTGTTTGTTTGTTTTTTAAGAAGAAAGAAAATACAGGCTGTTGATGTGATAGTGAAAAATAAATAGTCTACACTTAGAGTGTGTTGGTTATAAGGTCAGACAGAAGTATTGTGCTGTTTGTTTGTTTTTGTCATCTTTTGTATCAAAAAAAAAAAAAAAAAAAAAATCTAGATTAGGGTGATAAATTGGGGTAGGGGGTGTTTAGGAAAATGAACAGATCTAATTATAGGTGTGTTATCCTTTCGTTTCGTTGTTGCTATGTGTGTGTGTGTGTGTGTGTGTGTGTGTTTCTCCTCTCTCCTGTCTGTCTCCCTCTCTGTGTCTCTTTACTTTTGTTTTTCCCACTGTCTCGTCCTCTCTGTCTCCCTCTCTGTCTTTCCCTTTGTCTCTGTATTTGCGTCTCTCTCATCTCTGTCTTCTCTCTCTGTCTATATGTCTTTGTCTCATCTCTTTGTCTTTCATTCCATCTCTCTCTCTCTCTCTTTCCTTCTCCCTCTATCTGTCTTGGTGTCTCTGTCCTCTTTGTCTTTCCAGCTCTATCCCACTCTCTGTCTATCCCACTTTTCCTCTCCCTCTCTCTCTGTCTGTGCCTGTCTTTGTCTCACCCACTCTCTGTCTACCTTTCTGTCTGCGTTTCACTTTCTCTTACTTTCTTTTTTTCTTTCTTTCTTTTTTTTTCTTTTCCTCCAGACTGGCTTACCCAAACTGGCTTATCAACCTGTGGTCTGCCAACTTTTTTTCCACCCTCTCTGTCACCTCCTCCATCACCTCCCCACAGTCAGAACGGGGGGTCAAGGTTTTGTATGCGCGTGCGCACACACACGCACACACACACATACATCCGCAACCACACACCCACACACACCCCCACACACCCACACACAATGATAACCCACTTGCTGTACCCACATATTGGCACCAATACTTTCCTGGCCTTCTCTCTCTCTCTCTCTCTCTCTCTCTCTCTCCCCCCCTCTCTTTCTCTGTCTCTCTTTTTCTCTCTTTCGCTGAGAATGACTGCTGCAGATATAACCAGTTGAAAGTGTCCAAGATCTATTTTCTGACCGCTGACCACCATACGTTGGACACACACAGCCAGTGAGGTTGCTTTGTCACGTTAGAAATAAGAACACCACATCTAAAAAAGCACTTAGAGCTTGATCTCTGACCGAAGATAAACTCTAAATTAGTATCAATAATAGTAGTATTGATAACAATTATGGACTTAAGTCTCTGTTTAAAGAAAAGGCAAAAAGGGACTCTTGTTCAATATTTTTGTGTTTCTTAAAATAAAAAAGAGAGGAAAAACACTGTCCTTTCACATCATCAGCCTAAGGCTGTGTGATAATAATCATCCTCTTTAGTCTCCATTTAAGGAAAAGAAAAAAAGGACTCTGTAGTTCTGTATTTGTGTTTCTTTAAGGAAAAACATTGTCCTTTCACATTGTCAGCCTAAGGCTGTGTGTATAGTGGACCTGGACTCGGCTGTGCCCTGCTTAGTTATCCGGGTAGTTGAAAATGTGCTCTAAAGATCCAGACAAACCCGGGCTGAGCTCGTCCAAAGCCAGATGCCCACACGTTTCCTTGGAAATGCGACAACAAAATGACAACCACAACAACAACATGAGGCTGCCATATACGCCTGAAGCTTCTGTTTCTGGTGGGGAGCGATTAACATTGTTGGCATTTAATTGTTGCCCTTCTCATGTGTTGGAGTGACTGATTTTTGTCCATCTGAAAGTATGCTGCAGGTGTCCATGTCACCAGTGACTTGGCCGAGGTCCAAAGTGCATGTCTTAATACCGGAAAAGTAAAATAAGAGTTTGTTTTTTTTCTAAGAATTGCCAGTCCAGTTTTTTGGGGGGAGGGTTTGTGTGTGTGTGTGTGTGTGCGATTTTTAAAAAAAATTTATTATATTTTTTATTTTTAAAAATTTTTTATCATAGCAATCCAGAAATCTGTACAATTCGGTAATTATTGATCCATCCCATGCCCTCTCTTGTATTTGGAACAAAAATGCCTGGTAGTTGATATTTATTTCTGTTGTATTGTGTTGTTCTCAATGCTCCCAACTCATCTTCTAGACAGGAAGGCCAAATGAATAAATAAGTGATGCTCATCAGTATGTTTCAAAGAGCAACCTGTTAGGTTGTGTTGCCGTGGTTTCCAGTTCTGCCCATGCTATACGGATCTTGGTTACGGAAGTTATTGCTTGTTGTGATATATATATATATATTATAAATGTGTGTGTGTGTGTGTGTTGAGAGAGAGGGAGAGAGAGAGAATAATTATATATATATATATATAGAGAGAGAGAGAGAGAGAGATAATCTAGATAGATATGTGGATACATCCCTTGCTGTGAACACTTAGGTCACTGCCCGACTTTACTTGTTTGCTTTATAAGCTGTATCTACACTTACTCAAGTCACTGCAAGACTTCACTCGTTTGCCTTAGAATATATCTCCACATATACTCAAGCCACTGCACATTTTTGTTTTCACTTGCTGTGGAGCATAATATGGTCTATACTGACTCAAGTCACTGCATAGCTTACTATAATGGGGGATGTATGGCATCTTTTGTTGTTGTTGCTGTTCGGAGGACTTATTGATAATTTTCCTCCATTGTGTATGTGTGTGTGCCTCTCTCTCTCTCAAATGTTGCGTGCACCACCCCGCCCCCCTGCCCCCACACTCACACCCACACATCATCTCCATGGCTCCTGCTTTATTTCAACCATTCACCTTCTCTGCACCTTTCACTTTGTTATATTATAATGTGTTTGCTTGTTTTGTTTTGATTATTTTATTCGGTGATTTATTTTATTTTTTATTTCATTTTATTTGTTGTAAAATGTTTCTCACAAACCCAGGGTCGGGTGTCAAGGTGTGACTGGTGCATTGGGTTTTCACCAAGGTCAGGCGACTGCTCTTTCATTCCCCACACCACCCAACCCTCCCTCTTTATTTCTATTTACTTATTTATTTATTTTATTTTGTTTTATTTTTTTAATAACAATTGTGGTGTGACAAGTATGGATCAGTCTGCAAACTTTGATCCCTCCAATGAAACAGAAACTGAAATCTCAGTCCTCTTTTATTTGCGTGTGGCGGTGTTGCGCAGGGAGATAATATTCAATTCCCATGCCTCCACTCCCAAGCCGCCTTCACAAGGACATACGATGTGGGTTTGTTATGTTGGTTTTTTGGTTGGTTTGTTTTGTTGTTGTTTTTTTCATTTAAACCACTGTCTTATGATACAGGCAGTTTAACCTGAGGTATATCACAGTAATTGTTTTGATGTCTGTTATTCTCTGAGGCAGTAAATGGGACACTAAGAATAATCTTACGATCTCTATTATTTTGCAAGTCAGTTTAAGGTATATCACAGAATAATTGTATGAGAATTGTCATTTTTTTTAAGGCTATTTAAGGTATATTGGGTTGTAATTTTGTGGTGTCAGTTATTTTCTGAAGCAATTTAAAGTGTAACTGAGAAGAATTTTATGACATTAAATATTTTCCAAGGCAGTTTTAGGTATATCATGGATTGAATATTATGATACCAGTTATTTTCTAAGGCAGTTTAAGGTGTATAGGCAGTTTTAGGTATATCACGGATTGAATACTATGATACTAGTTATTTTCTAAGGCAGTTTAAGGTGTATCAGTATCACAGAATGATTTTTATGTCATTAATTTTCAAAGGTGATTTATGGAATATCACAACATTACTATACGATGTCAGTTATTTTTCTAAGGATATTCAAAGTATCTCATAGGATAGTTTTATGGTATCAGTTTAGTATATCATAGGATAGTTTTATGATAAGTTTTTTTCCAAGGCAGTATAATTAAAGTATGTGATCACAGAATAAATTTATGATATCAGTTATTCTCTGCCAGTAAACCAGATTTTATACAACACAGTTGTATACCCTATCCATTTGTGTCGCATGAAAAACATATCAGTAGTGGATAGTTAGATATACACAATACCTGCTTTGCTAACTCATTTGATATACTGTATCTGACACACTAACAAAAAGTCCATCATATAATATAGAAATTCGCCATCTTCATTGACCTGATTTGCTGACTTGTTAGGCAGATATCAGCCTTGTTAACAAAAAGTCAAATGGTGAATGATAAAACTGCATTATCTTTACTGACGTTATTTGCAAAGGTACAATCAGAGAATAGGTCAATCCATTCCAACATCATGTGAACAAGAACTGATCACACCAGACTATTTATGTGTGTGTGTGTGTGTGTGATATTTATTATTGGTTAACATGTATTCCTTCACTGTTGAATCTTGATATTATAAAACAATAAGAATGTTATTTATTCTGTTGGAAGTTGAATCATATAATTTTAACAATGCACTGGCAGAACTTTCCTTGGCACATATCATGTGGATCATGTTGTTGATTTTATTGTTGTTTGCTGGTGTGTGTGTGTGTGTGTGTGTGTGTGTGTGTGTGGATAGTGGATCAGTTGGTATGCTTTGAGGCCTCCCAGAAAATGAAAACATGGATTGGATTGTTGTTATTGTTGTTGAAGATGTTACATTATCTACGGACCTTTGCCAGGCCTTTTGTGGGTGTGGCTTTGTGCACTGGGCTAGGCTGAAAGCAACAATGATAGAACGACAGAACAATCATAGAACAACGATAGAACAATGATAGCTGATTCTGTGCTAGGAATTTACTCTTTGCTATTGCTTTGTTTCTTTCTGCATTTTTACCCCTCACTGTTGTCAACTTTTTTTCTTTCTTTTTTTTTCCATTTCTTTTTTTTCTTTTTTCTTTTTTAATATAATTCCCTGTCTATTCCCAATTTTGTTTTTGTTTTATCAGCAAGCTTTGACACTTTTTTTCCCCCAAGATATGACTGGTTTGTGTAGAACGCTGTTGAATTTTGTTGTTGTTGTTTTGTTTGTTGGGCAGGCCTGACATGTCCTTGTGTGTTTGGCTGGACTGTAAGAAACGCTGTCAGGTCTGATCAGCAGCAGCCTAACAGACCAGCTGGCAGGAGGATGTCATCCTTTTCTGCCCTCGGGTTCTTCTTCTTCTGCGTTCGTGGGCTGCAACTCCCACGTTCACTCGTATATACGCGAGTGGGCTTTTACGTGTATGACGGTTTTTATCCCGCCATGTAGGCAGCCATACTCCGTTTTCCGGGATGTGCATGCTGGGTATGTTCTTGTTTCCATAACCCACCGAACGCTGACATGGATTACAGGATCTTTAACGTGCGTATTTGATCTTCTGCTTGTGTATACACACGAAGGGGTTTCAGGCACTGGCAGGTCTGCACATATGTTGACCTGGGAGATCGGAAAAATCTCCACCCTTTACCCACCAGGCGCCGTCACCGTGGTTCGAACCCAGGACCCTCAGATTGAAAGTCCAACGCTTTAACCATTCGGCTATTGCGCCCGTCTGCCCTCGGGTTCAATTCCATTGACACCTGGTAGTGCTGATGGTGATGTTGATCATGATGGTGTTGATGATCATGTATCATCCCCTGGACACCTGTAGAAGTCATGGGACTGTATTTTTGATGTTGACGATGATAATGATAAAGGTGATAGTGATGGTGATGATGATCAGGTATCATATCAGGTAGCCGTCAGTCGGCTGTACCCAGGTAGGCAGCCTGTTGTGTAAATGACACCCGTGTTTGTGAAGTGCTTAGAGCTTGGCCCCTGACCGAGGATAGCCGCTATATAAGTATCCATATCAATCAATCAAACAATCAATCCCTTGGGCAACACTAGAAGTCGTGGGACTGGTGGTAATGCTGCTAGTGATGATGATGGTGATAGTGATAATGATGGTGATGATAATGGTAGTGATGGTGATAGTGATAATGATGGTGATGATAATGGTAGTGATGGTGATAGTGATAATGATGGTGATGATAATGTTAGTGATGGTGATCGTGATGGTGATGAGGATGGTGACGATGCCTTTGCAGATGGCATGCAGAGGAAACTATGTTGGCAGTCACGTTGGGTGCTTTTTCTCCAGTCCTTCACACAGACCACCTGTAGATCGACAGTCTGCAGATGAGGAATCACATGACTCTGCATTGGGCGCAGCAGTAAAGATGGCATTGGCTTTTTGTTTTTTTGTTGTTTTTTTCTTTACCCTGCCGTAATACATTGGTTTTTGTTCTAAAAGAGTGGATTCATACATTTGTCATACATTTGTTTTTGTTCTTAAAGAGTGGATTCGTTGTCAGTTGTTCTAGCGCTCATGTGGATTCAAGAGGACTGGATTGTTGAGTGGTATGTTGTTATCAGCTTGTGTTGGTGATTTTTTGTGATTGTTTTTTTTTTGTTTTTTGTTTTTTTGTGTCTTTTTTTGTCTTTTTTTTTTTTTTGGATTTGTTGGTAGCTGGTCTTTTGGTCATGTGTATAGGCTGGGCATGGTTGAATTGTAAGTAGACCTTTTTGACTTTTATGCGTTTATTTTTAATTTATTTGTGTGATGTAATATCGCTTCATTTTTATGGCTGTTGTAGTTGTTTTTTGTTGTTGTTGTTGTTTTGTTGTTTTTTTGGTCTGTACTTGTGCATTGTGTGTTTTGATTTTTTTTTTAACGTTGTTTGTAGATCTAAGAGGGCTGGGTTGACTGGCTAATATAAGACTTTATATAGGGTCTGTGCTGTTATGATCTGGAGGAACTGAAGACTAATCAACTCAACTCTGTCATTTTTTTTAAGAATAAAGGATTATTGTTGGTGCTCCATGGGTAAACTCACTGTAACATATTTTTTTAATACTCTTTTGTATTCTTGTTATTCGTGAGGTGAAGCGTGTGTAGTGGCATTGGTTGTCCAGTTGGGAGTGTCTGAGTAAGTTGTTATAGTCTTTGAACGTGTCAGATCTATGGAGTACTGTATAAGTCGAGGTCATGGTTCCTGATCAGTAATGCCACTTTTATATATATATTTTTTTAATCTATTTAAGAAGTTGTCATGTGACCTTCTGAGTCAACTTGCCAGGCAATAAGCAACAACAAATTAGATAGATCAATGAATTCAATAAATAAACCAATCAGAAGTTTTGATGGAATATAAATTACAAATTTGATGTGAATGATACTCTTGCTGCCATCAATAACTGGTGTTTTTTTGTGGGTTTTTTTGTTTGTTTTGTTTTGTTTTTGTTTTTGTTTTTTGTTGTTTTTTTTTTTTGGGGGGGGGGGGGGGTTGCTGTTGTTCTTTGCTGTCTTGGGGGAGGGTGGGGGTTACATTTTTGTTTATTGTTTGGGGAACCTGTTCTTCCAGTATTTTGGCAGTGAAATGTGATGAAGTGAGAATTGGTGAGTAACATCCCTTGAATTTAAGTAAGCTTTAAACTTCTTGATAACAAAAGAGGGAAAAAGAGATGACACCAGGAATACTTAAGGTACTGAAGGTTAGAAGTGATATCCTTCATATTGTCAGATCTCTCTCTCTCTCTCTCTCCCAATTTATCTGTTGACCTATTTATATGTATCTGTATATTCCTTTACCTGTCTATCTACCTGTCAGTCAGTATTGTTTGAATTGTAAACCCCTTGTCAAAAGGGTCTCTTTGTCAACGACAATAACAGTTGTCAGTCTCTCTCTCTCTCTCTCTCTCTCTCTCTCTCTCTCTCTCTCTCTCTCCCAGTTTATCTGTTGACATATTTATATCTATCTGTATATCCATTTACCTGTCGATTTATCTACCTGTCGGTCAGTATTGTTTGAATTGAAAACCCCTTGTCAAAAGAGTCTCTTTGTCAGTGACAAAGAGTTGCGTCAATCTCTCTCTCTCTGTCCCTCTCTCTCTCTCTCTGTTATCAATCTCAAGACTGGGATAGTAAACAAAGCAAGGATTGATATCATACCTCCTTCTTCGGCATTCATGGGCGGAGTTCCCACCGTCAATGAATGTTAGTTTGTGGTACGTCCATACTGTTTGTGCCCTACCACTTAGGCAGCGTTTGAGGACATTGTGATGACGTAGAAATAATGGTGCTATGTTGAGGCGAGTATGTTATTCTTGTTGTTAGTGGCAATTATCTTGGTTGTCTTTCAAAACAGAGGAAGACTGTATAAGTGTTGCCGAAAGTGTGGCTGCGGCCCAAAATCTGGAAGCGTAGAGCCATCCCGGCTTTCAGTACAGGTTATGGTTGTTGCTGAGTCGATGGTTCGAAGCTGTCGTTCGTTGGTCAGCACTTGAAGGCATTGCATCCAGCTGTTCAGGATTCCCTTTTCTTTTGTGCCCCAGAAGTTGGTGTGTGTGTGTGTGTGTGTGTTTAAGAATCTGGGACATACACATTATACCCATGACGGGATGACAGAATCTTCGTGTGTATACTTGTCAGACATGTATGGTAGCGGCAAGTAGGTGTACGCCCCTTTCCTCAGCTGATCCGATGTGAGTCTGTGTGCGTCTCAATGCTTTCTTTGTTTTAGTTACATACTGTTTTCTGGGGATAGTGAAGGTGCGGGGATTTTTTTTTCTCTTCTGTTGTGTCACACCGGAGGCACGTGGCAAAATCGGTCTGGCGTTGGACTCTTGACTCTGTGTTCGCCACTGGTCAGGGTTCGAGCCTCCGTTTCGGCCTGGTGTTGTGTCATTGGGAAAGGCACATTACTTCCAGGTGTTAATGGGTATCTGACTTCCGGTTTGGGAATGTTAAAACAGCGGAGGGAGAGGAACGGTTCAAAAGACCACAGCCACGAACAACTTGACCTTAAGGGCGTGAAGCCGATAGGTCGTTAAACTCAACTCTACAGAACGGTCCCTGCCTTTCTGTGCCGAGCCCCCAGACACTGGATAAAGTTGTGCAGTTTTACAGCACGATTTATAATGCTTCGTATGTCAACCTATAACCCAAAGTAAAGATCCTTTTGTTTGAAAAACAGCAACAAACAAAAAATACGTCATTTTGTTTTCAGCGTCACATGTGATCAGACTGGCGAAACTCGTCAACCCTGCACTGTTTTACTTTTTTGTCCTATTTGTGAAGAGGACGGGACAGAGATAGCCTTCTACGGAGATAGGTATGCCTTCTTTTTTGTTGTGTCCTGGACAATATTTAGGTTACGTGTTTCAGCGTCCATGAATCCGTTGTTTTGAGGTTATGCTGTTCAGAAAGACGAATATGTCTCAGCGATTGACGAATTCACTGTTATTTTCAATATTGATGATTTGTAAACTTTTGTCTATGAATATGTTTTAGCGAAGAATTCGCTGTTACTTCAACATCGATAGTTTGTATGTAAACTCACGACTAGAAAGATGAAGCAAAGAATTGACTGCTATCGCAACTGATGATTTGTTAACTTTGTCTGGAAAGGTGACTTGTGTCTCAGCAAAGAATTCAGTGATATCTCGTTGATAATTTGTTAATGCTGTCAAGAAAGACGATAAAGTTTCGGCAAATGATTCACGTATTTATTTATCTCCACTTTGATTTGTGAATGTCTTGATTTTCCCCTTTTGTAGGACGGACCGTAGTGGCAGTGACTAAACTGATGTGTATGTTATACTTTCCTGGTGACACTTATGCAAAGCTGGTCAGTAATCATCAGAGAGCGTGTCTTGTATATGTTTGCATTTTTTTTGTGTGTGTTTGATTAATCATCGATAACGAACACGCAGAATAAGATGGAGCACACTAGATAGTCTCGAGACAGCACTTATATATTCAGTTTCAAGAGAGCACCAGAAATTCTTTAGTTAGTGATATGTACATACAGATCAAAGCGACAAGTTTTCATTCACCAAAATGCTGCGACAGTCATGTAGGCAACATGTGAACTGCATGCGTTCGGTTTGCTACCACGAGAACATCCTCATTCCAGTGTTGGTGCATCTGCTCTGATGACGGTGAAGAACGCATGCAGGTTGAGAAAACGAGTGAGATACCAAACATTTTGACATTTTGGGGGGTGGCTGTTTTTGCTGCGATTTTATTCCCTGCAAAGTTGCACATGCATAACTAACACTGACGGTATCACGGATGCCACACACGTCACTAGAATGGACGCTGGGTCGGCCCCTGTTGCATGTGATGTTGGTTGGGAATGTTGCACGACTTTGTACATAACTGCTCTGTAGAGTGTCCATGTCCGACAATTACTGGACGTTTTGTTTGTTTGTTAATATATAAAGGTGTTTTTATACATGTGAATAAAATCCAACTTTTCTTTCCGTCGTTCTTGATTTGTGTGAATGAATGAATGTGTGTGTGTGTGTGTGTGTGTGTGTATGTGTGTTCCAGTACAACCAGTTTTCATTGTCTTTGTAACAGAAATGCTCGAAGCACGGCAAACACACACACACACACATACTGCACACGCACACATTCACACACACTTACGCGCACGCACACACACACATTCCGCGCACACCCACTAACTCAGCCACGTACGTACACATCACACCATATGGGAAACATAGCTTCACTCCACCATTTCCTTTGTTATTCGTCCATTTTTCGTTCCCTGTCACAGACGACTTTACTGTACCAGAACTTCTGCCATGGACATTAGCTCCAACATGTCTAGCACAGACAAGCCTTTATTTTATTTCATTAATATTTTGTTCACAGTGTTTGTAGTTTTCATTATTTAGCGGCAAAGAATCTGTACAATTGTTTATTTTCAGCAGCACACAAGTCAGTATTATACTGTCAAACATAAGAATGTACCGCTGCAGTCATATACAACCGTGTGTGTTCTATTTTTATTTGTTTTATTTTTCTGGATCAGCAGAAAAAAAAAAGAAAAAAAAATAACCCCAAAAAACCCAGCACACACACACACGACACGCGCGCGCGCGCGTGTACGGCTAACAATATGCTCAACAGTTTTAACAGCATACTTGTCAATGTAATTATTATTTACAATACATTGGGGGTTTTGTAACAAAAGGAAAAAAAACAACGAATGAATAGATAAATGATGAGAAAAAATTCGTTGAGAATAAAGCCCAAGGCACTCTTGCACACAAACACTCGAATCAAGAACCTGTTTACAATGTAAGCAGTAATAGACACAAAGGTTGATTAAATCAAATTAAAAGAAGAAAAGTATTAAAAAAAAAAAAAATCACTCGGAGAAAAGAAAACAAAGTGTGTGTGCGCGCGCGCGCGTGCGTGCGTGCGTGCGTGTGTGTGTATGTGTGTGCGCGGAGAAAAGGGGGAGTCGGGGGAGAGCGAGGGGTAGTTGCCAGGTTGACATCCCAAAGTCGTGTCGGTCATTAATTTTGTGCCGTGAAATCCACAGGACTAAATGAAAATATAACTTTGACGATGGTGTTATGGTCATATGGAATTCATTGTCATGATTGTATTGTGGCATTCAAAATGAATAGATACATTAAATACTGTTTTTTTTACCAAATCTATGCGGGCTGTATTTTCACTACGTGGACTGTCTGAGGAGCTGTTGACGCTGGCGCCTCTGTATACACCTGTGTTGACGCCTCTGTTGACGCCTCTGGCTGCCACTGCTGCTGGTTATTGTTGTTGCTGTTGTTGTTGATAGCGGTGTCCACCTTATTTTTGGCGACCTGTCTGTACCTGGCGATGACCGCCAGTCCGGTGGCCAGCAGACCCACCACGCCCACACACACCCCGATGACGGCGCTGCGCACCGCCTCGCTCAGGCCCCCACCAGCGCTGGGGATCACCGGACTCCTAGTCACGGGGGCCTCAGCAGACGACCCTGAAGAGCTGGGCAGAAGGAAAACAGGCGTCACGGCACTGTCTGTACTGCTCGTTGTTTCCAATCTGCTGTTTTCTCCTCCTCCTCCTCCTCCTCTTCCTTCTTCCCCTGGCGATGATGACGTGGGTGTGACCGTGTTGGTGATGACGCTCATCGTCACCACGCCATCAGCTTTGGCCGTGCTGACGTTGCGTGTTGGTGACGTCAGCGAGGTGGTGGTGGTGACCCGGGGATGTTGCACTACAGTGATGTCATCCACAGCAATGTCCGAGCCGTAAGCGTGTTTGGCGGTCGTTCTGATTTCCAGCTGGAAAAAAAGTACAACCCTGGTGATGGGACATTGTATCGTATTGTATTGTTAAACTTGTGTGTCTGTGTCTGTGTCTGTCTGTGTCTATCTTTGTGTCTTTATGTCTCTGTGTGTGTATGTGACAAAAGATTTCTCTGTGTAAAATTCGGGCCGCTCTTCCGAGAATGAGTGCGTCACCATGGTTTTCCCCTGTTTCTTTTCTGTCTGCATGTTGTATACACTATCGTTTTGTTTTACCTTCACGGTGGATTTTATTTCTACAGAATGTTGCCAGGAACAACCCCTTTTTTGTTGCCGCAGGTTCTTTTACGTGCACAGAGTGCATGCTGCACAAGGGGCCACGGTTTATCGTCTCATCCGAATGTATGATTAGCACTCGGACCTCCATTCAATGTCCAGTGGAAGGTTGGAAAGGGGAGTGAAATTCCCGGTGTGTGTGTGTGTGTGTGTGTGTGACTCGACCCATGCACACTCGTTTCCTATTCTGTCGCGTTACCACTAGCCCATCGTTCAACCGTTTGTCTTGTTGACAATTTACAAGCGAGAGAACCGCAGCATGGCAACTGTTTGTTGTTTTTTGTTATGTCCCCGAAAAGCAAGCACATCAGTTTCTATCACGAAACATGGCAAAACCTTTCTGTGATGAAACAAAGCAGTTGCAGGACAACACAACGTTTCTGTGATGAAATAAAGCTCTTCTTCTGGAACTCTAGAACGTTTCTATGGTGAGATAAATCTCCTATGGGAATACACAATATATCGGTGAGCTAAATTTCCTTTGGGACTACAGAGCATTTCTGTGATCAGATAAAGCACCTTTGTGACACAGAACGTTTCTGTGATTTACTCAAGCTCCTTTGGAATCACAGAACGTTTCTGTTATGAAAGAAAGCTTCTTTGGGATTGCAAATAGTTTCTGTGATGAAATAAACTTCACGTGGGACTATAAAACGCTTATGTGAAGAAACACAGCTCATTGGGAGACTACATCAAGTCTCTGTGATCATGATCAAATAAAGCTAGTTTGGAACTACAGACACACAGACGCACGCACACACACACACACACACACACACACACACACACACACTTCGTAGTAGCAGTAGTAGCAGGAACAAAAGTAGAAGTAGCAGCAGCAACAGCAACAGTAGAAATAGCAGCAGCAGTAGTTGAAGTAGTTGCAGCAGCAAAAGCAGAAGTAGCAGTAGTGATAACCACCTGCCATCGTCCTGCAGGCAAGGTGTTCTGCTTCCTGATCCAGGCAAATCCCTGCCGTCCCTCCAGCCTCCACAGCAAGCTGGCTCTGGACCTTCTTCCTCCGGCAGACGTCTGTGGACCGGTGTGGCCATGTTCGTTATCAGTGTCATGGGTGATTGGTGTGGTCATGTTCTGTTATCAGTGCCATGGGTGATTGGTGTGGCCATGTTCTGTTATCAATGTCATGGGTGATTGGTAACGTCTTGTTCTGTTATCAATGTCATGGGTGATTGGTGTGGCCATGTTCTGTTATCAGTGTGATGGGTGATTGGTAACGTCTTGTTCTGTTATCAGTGTCATGGATGATTGGTACCGTCATGTTCTGCTGTCAGTTTCATGGATTATTGGTGTGGCCATGTTCGTTATCAGTGTCATGGGTGATTGGTGTGGCCATGTTCTGTTATCAGTGCCATGGGTGATTGGTACCGTCATGTTCTGTTATCAGTGTCATGGGTGATTGGTACCGTCATGTTCTGTTATCAGTGTCATGGGTGATTGGTACGGTCATGTTCTGTTATCAGTGTCATGGGTGATTGGTACCGTCATGTTCTGTTATCAGTGTCATGGGTGATTGGTACCGTCATGTTCTGTTATCAGTGTCATGGGTGATTGGTGTGGTCATGTTGTGTTATTACTGTCATGGGTGATTGGTGTGGTCATGTTGTGTTATCACTGTCATGGGTGATTGGTGCGATCATGTTCTGTTAACAAGGTCATGAGTGATTTGTGTGGCCATGTTCTGTTATCAGTGTTATGGGTGATTGGTGCGGTCATGTTCTGTTATCACTGTCATGGGTGATTGGTAACGTCATGTTCTGTTATCAGTGTCATGGGTGATTGGTGTGGCCATGTTCTGTTTTCATTGTCATGGGTGATTGGTAACGTCATGTTCTGTTATCAGTGTCATGGGTGATTGGTGTGGCCAAGTTCTTTTATCACTGTCATGGGTGATTGGTGTGGTCATGTTCTGTTATCACTGTCATGGGTGATTGGTGCGATCATGTTGTGTTATCAGTGTCATGGATGATTGGTGTGGTCATGTTCTGTTATCAGTGTCATGGGTGATTGGTGTGGCCATGTTCTGTTATCAGTGTCATGGGTGATTGGTGTGGCCATGTTCTGTTATCAGTGTCATGGGTGATTGGTGTGGCCATGTTCTGTTATCAGTGTCAT
>JAAQRG010013642.1:0-21604 GCA_011634625.1 Babylonia areolata
GGTAGTAGTAGTAGTAGTAGTAGAGAGAGAGAGACACAGAGAGACAGAGAAAGAGAGAGCGAGAGGGAGGGAAGCAGGACTGCCTGAAGATGTCGTTCCCCGTGCCGCCATTATCAACCATCCCCCCCTTACACACACACACACACACACCAACACACCCACCGTTACATTGTTAGGCACCTGTTGCCTGGGTTCAAACCCTCTCTGCAAACAACAAAGACTGCCGAAGGGGTTGGCAAATTCGTGAGAAGGGGAAAAAAAAAAAGTTCGCGTTTCAGCGTACTCTGCTTGTCAGAAACAGGTGTCAAGACACGTCAGGGTCGGTAATCGCTTGTCAGGACTGACAGACTCAGCTGTGGGAATAGACTCGCCGTTATCGTTATTGGCAGCTGGCTCCCCCTATCCCCCGCACTGCGCTGTTTACATGACACACTGCAGTGGGTGTTGAATTCAACACTGCTCATTATTTCCTTTTGTACCCCCCCTCCCCCGAATCCCCACCGATCCCTCCTAAGAAAGCTTGACATGAAAGAGACTTTCTAACAGCATGATTTCGATAAACTTCAATTTTTTCCCTAATGGAAGGTCGAGGTAATAAAAAAACAAGCAAACAAACAAAACCTCCAAAACAAACAAACAAAACACACACAAAAAACGAGAGCAGTAACCATCAATGACGACGCAAAAGTTCGCAAAACTATTCCTTTAATACATGTCTGGCATTCGTACTGGAATCAAAAGACCACCGCCTTTCATTGTCACATGTCGGTCCATACACGTCGTACAACTGATCAAAAATAGACATTAAAAAAGAAATAAAGAAGAAAGAAAGAAAAAAAAGGAAATTCGATCTGCTGCTCCACCTCTTCTTGCGAACTTCTTCAGAAACACTCCGAACACCGACAGAGACTACCTCTCTCTGATTCCCTTGGTATACCCCCCTCCCCACACTCCCGTCCCTCCTCTACATTCCTTTGCCCTCACACTTTCTCCACATCCTCTCCCTCTCTTCCCTCTCTTTGCAGCTCCTTCCATCTCTCTCCCTCCCACTCCATCATCTCGTTCTCCGCCCCAAAAATCATCCCTACTACAACCATGGCACCCACCACTTCACCCTCATAGTCCTTTTCCACCACAAAGCGTCTCCGAAACCTTGGCGTGTGGTGTGGTGGTGTGTGGTGCCTCAGGCTACAACACTACTTGTGAGGGAGGAGAAGCAGCAGCAGCAGCAGCCGCCAGAACACAAATACCGCCATCCCTGCAGCCACCACTCTCCACAGGTTCAAGAACACCACTCGCTGGTTGGTCGTTTACATCCTTTCCATTTGTCTGTATCTGTCTGTCTCCTTGCTGGAGGAGGAAGAGGAGAAGGAGGAGGTGGTGGTACCACCCCCACCCATCTCCACCACCCACCCACGAGCCCCCAACCGCCACATCAGAACGAGTCCTCACAGGCCATCCATATCTCCAGCCAGCCACCATCAAGCCTCCAGGCTCTGTGGTGATGTGAGGAATAGAAAAAAGTACGTTTGGAGTGGTAGGGGATTCGTCTCTCTCTCTTTCTGTCTCTCTCTCTCTCAAGAAAAGCAAAGGACTGGGTGTAAGGATCAAAGACTGGGCAAGCAGAATGACGGTGGGAGGGGATTAGAAAGAGGAGGAGGAGGGGGGAGGGGGGGAGAGAGGAAAGAGAGCGGGGAAAAAGAATATGAACACGAATAGCGAAAGTTTATGCGTTGGTATGTGGGCATGTGTCTGCAAGAAAACTCATCCTCTTACAGACACAGACACGAGGAAACTCGGCCTCTACAGCCTGAAGGCAAAAGGTGAGGGTGAGGTGAGACGCGAGATGCACCAAGCACCGAATGTTTCTCTCTCGGTTCGGCTGAATGTGCCTTCCACGCCACCGTACTCGTGAAAAACATCTTCGTCAGTCTTATACGCTGTCACAACAACTCGTTGGCAGATCTTTACAGTGTGTGTGTGTGTGTGTGTGTGTGTGTGTGTGTGTGTGTGTGTGTGTGTGTGTGAGAGAGTGAGAGAGAGAGAGAGAGAGAGAGAGAGAGAGAGAGAGAGAACGTCACAACAACAGCTTGGTAAAAATAGTCCGACAGAAACAGAGAGGAGAAAGGTGAGTGGGAGAGGGTGGAACAGACTGAGAAATATTCGTGGAAAAAGAAAAAAAAATCCCATATAGCATAAATGACAACCCAGTAAAGAGAGGGACGGAAACGGACAGACAGACAGGCAGAGATAAACAGACGGTAACAGAGAATGGTACGTCCAGGAGATAGGTGGGTAGGGGAGGGGGCCGGGGGGGGGGGACGGGGGGGGGGGGACGGGGGGACGGAAGAAAATTCAACGAACTACTACAAAGTCAGGAACGTATGGCCAAAGAAAATATACAGCAGGTAAAGATCAACGCGCTCGAGACATCACACACACACACGCGCGCGCGCACACACACACATACACTCACACACAAATCATACATACAACGGAATTGGGTTTCGACATATCCTCTCCCCACAGAAAAAAACAGGAGGTCGTGAACCAGCCAATACAAGCTCTTTCTCTTGGATCTTTCCCTACTGAACTAGCCGCCGTGTGAGGGGACAGGAGAGAAGACCCAAGACATGACCACGCTTGTTTGGACAAGGGGCCAGCCCCGGCAACGAGAGACTCTTTTCAAAACACACCGACCGTCTTCTCTACCCGTGTATAGTAGTGATAGTAGTAATGGATGGCAGACGCTCTACTCCACCTACCTCGCCCTATCACATTTCTAAGACAACTCAACTAGAGCCCACCCACCCACCAACTTAAGTCCTCCCACCCCTACCCCACCGAAGATCTTTCTTTTCTTCTTCTGAACCTACCTAAATTGTTGTCGTCCAATGTAACGGTAGTAACCATAGGTACAGTACTTGTGTGAGTGCTTAATGATTAGCACTGACGTAGTGTTGCTGTAGTTTGTGTGTGTGTGTGTGTGTGTGTGTGTGTGTGTGTGTGTGTGTGTGTGTTTGTCTGTGTGCGTGCTTTCATTAACGTTCATTTACACGCAGCTTGCGAGTGTTTTGTTGATGGCATTATCGTACGCACAGCGAGTGTTGTGCTTTGTTTATGGCATTACTTGATTAGGGCATTAACGTACACGGAGCCGTTGATTTCTTTGATTAGCGTTCATGTTGTGATCGTGCGTCACTGGTCTTTATCTATCGACATGTTGTTTCTATGTCATGTGCAGATTGTTATAGGACTGCCCTTTCCCGTCCTCCACAGAAAAAAGGAAAGGAAGCAAGAAAGATTATCGTTACGATTCTCCATCCCTTCCTCCACAGAAAAAAAAAAGAAAAAGAAAGAAATGCTGACAATAACGGCCCATGACCTCTCCAAGCTCTCTTCCCACTGTCTCAGAGAGAGAGAGAGAGAGAGAGAGAGAGAGAGAGAGAGAGAGAGAACAACAAACCAAGTGATGGAGGTTTCTTCAGGCGAACTTTCTTTTGACAGCAGATTACATCTCCCCTTCTCTTTTTGCGGTGCCTCTGGACGAGTCTTTCGATTGGATGGATTCCAATAAACACAAAACCATACACACATACGCGCGCGCGCGCGCACCACACACACACATACACAACCGCACGCATGTACACTCTATGTGCACAACCTCCCATCTACTGATCCCCTACTCCCCACCCCATCCTTCTCTCTCCATCTGTTCAGATTCGGGTGGGTTTTTTTGCGTGTTTTTTTTCTCCCCCAGCTAAATTGCGGGGATGAATTCGGGGTACCGTGGACGGCTTAATATTGGTTTAACTCCCTTCTCCACCATCCTCTTTTCGTGGAAGATAGTGGAGTTGAAGATAGGTTGCCTCCCTCACCTCCTTGCAACTTACACCACACTCTCCGCGTAACAATATGTTTCCAGTCCACCCATGCACCCTCACCAACGGATGAATCCATCCTCACCCTAAATCAATCAACCAGTCTATTCCTGCACAAACATCGGCACCAATTCTAAAGTCCCTGAAAGTAAGTCATGAGATAACAGGGAACGAATAAACAAAGAAATAAAAAGAAAGGCTATTCTTAGAACACGTCCGGGTATCACATTATTTCTCCCACGAATTCCCGCACCCGGTCATTTTGAGACTAATTCGCGCTAGTCAGGCGACCTTGTGACAAAAACAGAAGATTCCACGCGATTCCTCCCTTCTTCACTCCTGTCTCTCTTTATACCTGCGCGAGCGCGCGCGGGTGTGTGTGTGTGTGTGTGTGTGTGCGCGCGCGCGTGCATGTGTCTCCTGCATACCACAATTTACGACCGGTTTCCTCTGTCCGCGTTGTCAGCATGCATACTGCAATGAAGTAGGACTGTGTGGTATTTTAAGTTCGCACTTTACGTCCCCCGTGTTTGGTTCATGGGCATGGTAACTGAAGACAGTCCTGAGGAGCAAGTACCGAGAGTATCGGTGACGATTTATGTCGCCAGGGAAAGCACGCGACGGCAAAGTACTTACTTGAGAGGGGTGAAGCTGATCGGGACATGAGGCTCTTTCCCCCCAGTGTTGTGACGCAATAGTCCGCGACAGACACGCAACCTTAAATTCCGCTTTCGCTCTCTCTTCTCTCTTTCTCTCTCAACACACACACACAACTTGTGGAATCTATCGTACATAATTCATCATCTCATGGTCTTCTAACTGGAGTCTGTGATGATGATGACGATGATGATGATGCTAATGAGTAAAAAGTAAAAATTTATTCTTTTCACAATTCTGTTCTTCCTCTTTCTGTGGTATAACATATTTCAAGATCTGCATTCCCATTTTCTTTCAACATTGTCGGCTGCCTCAAAGTTCACCACACAGCGCCAAATACCCGGTCATGGGCTGTGAGTGAGGGTGGTCCATCTCCACACATCGTGATGGTTTGACTTGCTTGGTGACCAGCTAGGTTACCTGCCCGGATGGGCTAGCTGTTCATGATTGAAAACGTAAATCTCACGGCGGCCTGGCAGTGGTCGTGGGTTTCAATGCATGCTGGGTTCTCAACCTCCGTGGTTAAATCAACAGAGAAACTGAAGGGAGGTCAAAGAGCAACAGATGCGGTTCTACAGCACAGCAGGCGGCAAGCAGCTTGATTGACCCCTGTTATTTCATCCTGTAGATGTTGGCGCGTGTATGGGCAGCTGGCCAGGAGGACGGAACACATTGGCAGTTTCCTCGCCGGGTTGTGGTGAAGAATGGCGAAAAACCACGTGTGCAGCAAAAGCCGTGTGCAGACATTCTTCTCCGTATTGAGGTCGTACACACACACACACACACACATCAATGTCTCCATGAATCGACATGTGGTATGGATGTGTGTGTGCGTGTGTGTGCGTGTGTGTGTGTGTGTGTGTGTGTTTCTCCGCCTGGGATGCGTTAACAACAATGGAGCCTGAGCTCTCAGCTTTAAAAAAAAAATTTTTTTTTTGGGGGGGGGGATGTATTTCAGACATGCAGAGACGGTGCTCAGAATTAGGCCTCCGCCACAAGACACATGGCGAGCATCCTAATTCTCCCCCATGTCTCTTTCTTCGTGGCCCCATTCATTCAGATCATTTTATCACGTGAAGAAACAAACATGCGACACGAAAGACAGGAGTTTGGCAACGACAACTGCTGAGATAACAGACGCTGTTCGCTCTTCTGCAGTCTGAACACAGTTATCAAGAACTCGTGGGACAGGTGGTCGAGAAGGAGAACCTAAAGTGCTCCACAGGTCTTGGGGGGAACAATCTACCAATCTGTCAGGGAGAAACGAAACTCCCCAACTTCTTTGCATTTTCACAACTCAAAGAAAGAAACATCCCGGCCTCTAAATGCAGCCGTTTGAGATTCCAGTGAGCTCTTTTCAGATTTTGGTGAAAGAAAGACCACAGAAAAATAAAACCAGAGAAGAAACCATGAGTTTTTCACGCGGTTAGAACCCAATGAATGAAGAGAAATCTAAAAATGTCAGCCAGAGAAAAACAATATGAGCTCTTCACGTTGTCAGAACTCAATGATAAGAAAAACCCAATAAATACCAGCTGGACAAGAAATCAATAGACATCTTTATGCTTTCTGAACTCAGTTAATGAAATACTCGTCCAAATCACCCGCAGAAGAAACCAATTAACTCTTCCCGTTTTCGGAATTTCACGGAAAAAAGAAGAAGAAATGTCCCAAATGTCAACCAATGAAACGCTACTCGAACTTGCTCCCCCCCCCCCCCCCCCCCCCACACACTCCCAACCCTCCACCCCACGTATGCCCACTGAAGTTTTGGCATGAAGTTGCGCGCACTTGAAGGGGCGAAAGTGATTGCACTCGTTTGTTGTTTTATACCTAACGTTCCTAACCTTTTCTGCGCAGGTCTGGTTTCGTTTCCTGCTGGCTGAGAATGACCCAGAAGAGGCGATATCCTTCACTACATGGCGCTACTCCCTCATTTCCTCACCCAGCCCTACAAACAAGACAAGCAGGCGGCCCGTGGTTTTCAGTTGTGTGTGTGTGTGAGAGACAGAGAGAGAGAGAGAGAGAGAGGACCACCCGGGCGGGGTGACATCCACCCGAGTCCAGGCAAGGGTGATTAAAGTCTCATCAACTTCCCATCTTTCACCGCCGTCAGCCGACACCGTGGCGGATTAGCGCGAGGGGGGACGATCCTGTCTGTCACAGCGGATTCCAAAACCTGGGCCTTTTGTTGCGCCCGGCTCTAGCTCCCAGCGTGAGGACCATCGCTCCCTACCCTCTCCTCCCCACCCTCTCTCTCTCTCTCCACCCACAGTTAACACTGTACTGGACGTACACCAAAGTCTGTAACGGACTCCACCCCTTCCAACCCTCCCACTGTAGAGAGAGACCCACCAGCACGCATCACTAGCTAGAAATGTGTGGGTTCGATTCACAGTGGCGCCAGGCATGGGTGTACCTTTCTCTTGTCGTGGGCCGACATCAAACGTCTCCTGTTCTACTTGTTGAACCGTTTCGATAATTGTGCTGATCTGCGTGTGTGGTGTCATATATCTCTCCCCTTTCTCCCATCTTCCCCTGTCACGAAAGAGCCGTCCCGACATCTGTTCGTTTGACTTGGGGGGAGGGAGGGGGGAGAGTGAAGGTGAGGCGTTAAATGCTGAGAGATAATGTCAACAACATCCCACAACACGCAAGGAAGTGTGGGGCAAGAGTACGTGGAAGCTTCACAGTTCTTCATACAGTTGTGTCACTGTGAGACTGGATGGCGGTGCGGTTGTGATGTCTTAAGAACACCTCTAAAGCAACAACAAACAACAAAACAAATGAGAATGTACAAAATGGAAATAAAAACAACCACCCCCAAACAGTAAATTTAAAACCACTACCTAAAGGAAAACAAACCAAATATCAAACGATTTCACACACTCCTGTAGCTAAAGTAGCCCAACTCTTGCCAACCCGTCCTACCTCCCCAGCCCCTTCCCCACGCAAACACACAATCACGGCATAACGAACAAACACGTTTCCTCTCTCTCCCACCACCCGGACCAAGGCCAATAGTAACCTATTACACGGCAAATCCCCCCCGCCCCCGCCCCTGATAGGAACGTCACACGGTACGCGCTCCACGTGCTGGCCGTCTCCCATGTGACAAGGCCACCACTGTCCAAGATAAGAACACCGCGTACACCATTTCATCAGCAGCTGGCACACGTTCCTGCCACGCGGTGTCAGTCATCTGGACACAATCACTCGGCCATTGGACCTTCTTCCTCTCTCTCTCTTCTTTCCCACAGTATCACCCCCACAATATCTCCTGCTGGTACCAGACTTCACGTGTTTCACGTGCTGCCCCAAAGACAGCTGGAAAAGATCAGCAGTGCATTATTTCCATTCATTTCCTTTTGACTGATGGTAATGCATTTCCTTTCGTTTTCCTTTCAACTCTTCCCCAGTTCTTTTCTACAGGGGGTAAAGCTGCAAAATCAGAGACTGATCAGAAGGTCAAAGCAAACGGTAGTATTTACGATAAGGCCACACCACCAGACCCGCTGTCCGACAAGAGCACAGGAGGCGGTGTATGCGGATGAAACAGTGTGAACTTGGCGACCACAAAGTGCCAGGGGATCAACAAACAAGCCAAGTCGCACGCTGTGGCCAGAAAAACTCGTATTTCTTTTCAGTGTCAGATATCTGTGGCCTGTGATTCATGGCACTGTGTATAGCAGTTATTGTAGAGGTGTTCCTTTCTGACTGCAGTAGTTTCTATCCTGCATCACTAACAGAACACATTGAAAAAAACCCAAAACAAAAAAAACACACAAAAAAACAACAAAAACGATGGATTCCATTTCCTATCAAAACTTCTTGGTATGAGCTTGAGGCGGTTCGTTCAGAAATGTAGGCGTGATTTAAAGGTTCATGACAAACTGACAGAACGACAGACAGAACGGCAGAACAAATTATGCACACCCTCTTCTTAGTAACTCCCCCGACAAAGGCGGTGTCTGACGATGGTAAATGGTATGGCTGACCATCGATGCGACTGACCACACCACACCACACCACACAAGACTGCCAAGCTGCCAAGTGCTACCCTCCACCTCCCCACACCCCACCCCCACCCCCTACATCATTCCGGACAGCAGCCAAGCACCTCCCCATGGAATGGCAGCCATAAGTGAGTGACCACGGACTGCCCGTATCAGCCCTGCTGCTTTCGGTCCCACGGGAGAAGGATCGGGTTTGGGGGCGGAAGGGGGCATAGGATGCGGGTGTGTGTGGAGGGGGGTGGAGGAGGAAGGAGGTGGGGGTGGGGGAGAGGGGGGAGGAGAAACAAATAGCACCGATGATTATGATGATGATGATGATTATGATGATGCCCTACCATAATGGACCCTTACTGGGATCTCTACTCCTACTGCTCTTCCGCACGCACAGATCTGTCGGAAGATTTCTGGACTGTGTTCGCTTGGACAAGGTTGTGCGATGCGCTGTGCTGTGTTGGCTTGTGCGGCCATGATTGTACTGTATTGTTTTTCAGCTGCATCACACAGTATTATACTATTATTCTGTTGCATTGTACTGTGTCGTTTTGTATTGCACACTGTAATGATTTTAATATGTATACTTTTGTAATTAGCGGCAGGAATCTACTGGTATACAGCAATTGCCAGGGAACAATGTGTTCGAATCGAAGCGCTGATCTTCCTACCAACACTGACTACTTCGTTTCTTTGACGTTCGGTGGTAGACTGAATGCTGTTAGTCTTTCGGAATCCAACTATTTACCTATATCCCATGGGAACCATGTTCTGCGCACACACACAGGACATATCTCAACACACGGCAAGTCATGGATAATTTTAAAGAAAAATATATATCCTCTGAGATAGGAAAAAAAATCCACACACAAACAGATTTTTTTTTTTTTTTAAGTGAAGACGAAAAGTGTCCACATGAGCAGTAATTCTCCCGGAGAAGGAAGTTCCAAACTGCGCTCGGAGAATCCGCATGTGACACAATATGCATTTTTCCCACCATGATGGTATGGAAGTAATGCTGTGAAGTATACAAAGCAATGCAGCCCAGCGGAATTACAGCGATGCCAAGCATCAGGAGCATGAACAAAATTCGCTCTCTCAGACAAAACAAAACGTAACACATTGCAATACAGAACGCAACAATGCCACGCAATAATAATAATAATAATAAAAAAAAAAAAAAGCAATGCTATCACCGTCGTAGTGGGGACTACGGAGGGGGACGTTCACCCATCAACCCACGGGCTGCAGAATGCGTTCGTTATTTCACAGCGTCGTTTCTTCCATGCCTGTTTGTTCTGCTGTGGCACATTGCCCTGTGTACATGGCGTATGACCAGAAATCATGCTCCAAGCAGTACGCAATTCGAGCATGTTGCCAAGCTAATCTTTGTATTGATTTATCAACACAGCAACTTTGTGGTTTAAAAGAAAAAGAAAAAAAGAAAAAAAAAAGCGGATTCGCATACTCCTCTCTGTTTCTGTTCCTCTTATTCTTTCTTTCTTCCACACGTCGGTCTCTCTCTCTCCATTACCTACTCTCTCTCTCTCTCTCTCTCTCTCTCTCTGTGTGTGTGTGGAGACAGGCGGGAGAGGACAACGACCTCTCATTAATAATTCTGCTTCTTCATCTGGTAATTATAAAATGTCATTCCCTCGACCTAATTCTCCGTATTATCATTCTCGTCCTTATTAAAATTTC
Source organism: Babylonia areolata (assembly GCA_011634625.1). Taxonomy (NCBI): domain Eukaryota; kingdom Metazoa; phylum Mollusca; class Gastropoda; order Neogastropoda; family Buccinidae; genus Babylonia; species Babylonia areolata. Next base: position 10,247 of record JAAQRG010013642.1, read on the forward strand.
ATTCCCTCTGATTATTTCTTATCAATTTTGTAATTGTTATCAGCTCATCAAACTTTAATCCACTGAAAACACCTCACCGAAGAGGCCTCTTTGACAGGAGAGGTATCATGAACCAGTCTATAAACCAGAGGAGTGTGTGTGTGTGTGTGTGTGTGTGTGTGTGTGTGTGTGTTTCGTGACCATCATTATTATTCATGAGAAAAGTGTCGGGTTCCTTGACTGCTAACGAAAGTTTGCTGCAGGGTGATCAGTTTGTAAGCACGCGTGCGTGTGTGCGTGTGTGTGCGTGCGAGTGTGTGTGTGATGTACACGTCCTTGGAATTCGACATATTTCAGAATAAGTATATATATATATATATATATATATATATATAGAGAGAGAGAGAGAGAGAGAGAGAGAGGGAGGGAGACAGACAGAGACAAAGACAGAGACAGGCAGACAGACAGATGCAGACAAAGAAACGGAGACAAAAAGAAAACAACGACAACGGATATATAAGCAAACAACAACAAAAAGACAAGTCGAGTCCACAATACAATACATAACCACTCCCCAGCCCCAGCACAATACCCACAGACCTCATCACAAGAGGGGGAATAAAAGACCAGTCCACATTACAATACACGAAACACCACTCACCCTCCCACCCCCAACCCTGCAAGGTTCACACACAATACCAACGATCACATCACAAGGGGGGCGGAGGGAGAGAGAGAGAGAGAGAGAGAGAGAGAGAGACAATCCACATAACAATACACGAAACACCACTCACCACTCCCACCCCTAACCCTGCAGGGTTCACACACAATACCAACGATCACGTCACAAGGGGGGGCAGAGGGGGAGGGGCAAGGAGAGAGAAGACAATCCATATACCAAAACACAAAACACCAATGCCCCCCCACCCCCTTCCCCACTCCTCCCACCCAGCCTAACGTTCACACACAATACAACAGATCATATCACAAGGTGAAAAAAAAGACAAGTCTACATGACAATTCACCCCCCCCCCCAGCCTCCCGCCCTCCTCCCCCCACCTTCCAAACCCTACTTGGTTCACACATATACACCGATCACAAGGGGATGGTAAATGAGAAACTACATCATCTGTCAGTCTCCCCAGCCACGTACATCACACACACACACACACACACACACACACACACACGTCATCATAACCACCACCACCGCGGAATAGTGTTGTTGCATGGTTGGTGGGTAATTCCCGTACACGTCAAGGGTGCAGGGGAAAATTTGGTTCCCCAACCCTCTCCATCGTTGGGGGTCTCCTGAGGACAGTGGGGTTTTGGGGGAAGGGTGTGTGTGTGTGTGGGGGGGGGGGGGGAGGGGGGGGCGGTATAGGGAAAGGGCGAGGAAGAGGACAGAGAAGTGGGATATGGGGGATGGGGGGACACAGGGTAGGGGGGTAGGTGACAGGTTGTCGGTGGGGGTAGAGCGTGTGTGTTAAAAGAGGCTGGCTCGAAGCCAGCAGGACTTGACTTGTTGTGTCTGAGAAGACAACTGTAGCCTTCATCACCCTCTCAACCGTCTTCCTATCCTCCTCTTCCTCCTCCTCTCTCTCTTATCTTGATCTCTCCACAGATACTGTTCGTTTCATCATCTGTTCACAGCGGTTGTGACTTACTACATTCAATAAAATACAAGGCTAAAACTAAAGTATATAATAAAGAATAATAATATAAAAAAAAATTAAAAAGGAAAAAAACAGAAGCGCTGTTTGGTCCCGTGGACAGTCCGTCTGTCGACCCGTCTGGTTCCCTCCCTGCCTGTCTGTTTCCATCTACACCCCTCTCCTCCATTTCCATATAAATGAATGAATAGAGGAGTGGCGTGGCGGTGAGGCAGAATTCGGTAAAATTATGCCCTTGTCTGTGAACACCCCCCCCCCCACCTCTCTCTCTCTCTCTTTACAAAAAATCTTATCATTACCCAAACTACGACGATATAAACACCACGATCGATAGGCATGTTTACAGACATCTCGACGATGTACTGAAGACGAAAAGGAAGAAGAAGGCGACGACGACGAAGAAGAAAAAGAACAACAAAAACAACAAGAAGATGATGAACAAAAACAAGATGAACAAGAAAAACAAGTAGAACAAGAACAAGCAACAATCAGGGGGAACAAGCGGAGGAAAAAAAAACAAGGCTCCACACGACTGACCACCAATGCCGGTAACACAGTAACATAACAGGTGGATCTAACGGGAAGAGGACTGGGGGGGGGGAAAGGTGGAGGGAGAGGGAGGAAAACGGGCTGGGTGGTAGAGACACTGGTGTTGTGGGTGTGACGGTGATGGAGGGGTAGCTCATCACATGACTGTATGGTATAACAGTGCTGGCAGACTTGCTGAGGTAGTCACTGCTGGCTGGGATCGATAGATCAAGCATGGCGTACCGACCCCGTTCACTTGGCTCTGCGACCATTAGGCGATCTGTTCCATAACTCCCCCCCCCCCCCCTTCAAAACATTTGAAGCAAAAATCGATGTTCGTACGTTACTTATCGATTATTATTGCATTACAAAACAATACATACACACCTATATACCCATTCGTGACTGTCTTTTTTTCTGTTCTTCTTCTTGATTAATATTACCCTTTGTGGCTAGATAGTGGGAAGTCAATGGATTGTGAATTTTCTCCTGCTGAGATTGAGAAGACCACGAAAAGGAGGAGTTTGTATTATACTCCATGTTTGGTGTTTACATATACTTACCATGTCAAACTGATGCAAACTAGGCCTATGGTTTGCTCTGTTTGGCCAAATTTCGCGCGGCTAACAGTGAAAAGACGCCCCTCTTAGTCTGGCCCGCTCTTAGCCAATCAAACGCCTCTAACAGCTATAAGCGCTGAATCATTCTGTGGCCATGAATGAAAATGCCCCATGAGAACCACGGCGGAGACGCGGGGACAGACGGGCGGGCATTCGAGTTTGACATGGTAAGTATATGTAAACACCAAACATGGAGTATAATACAAACTCCTCCTTTTGGTGTCATATACTGTACCATGTCAAACTGATGCAGAATTTAAAGCAAATGGAGGAGGGCAACGCCTACTGGTTCGTATGGGGAGCCCTTGAAACTGAGACGGCAGTGTTAGCCGCGACAAAGGAAATCCCCTTGGAACCGTCAGCCCTGGTCATACGGAAATCCCGGAGGTAGAAGTTGATGAAGGGATTCTCCGACCGCCAGAAGGCTGCCTCCAAGACATGCTGCAGTGGTACCGAGTGCTGGAAAGCAGCCGAAGTAGCTATGGCCCGCACTTCGTGTGTTCTGGGATTAAGACAACTGAGATCCTTGTGTGCATGAGAGTAGGCTCTACGAATGACTTGGGAAACCCAGCGGGAAATGGTGCCTGCAGCGATATCTTTCTTGTAATTCTCATTGAGGGAGATGAGAAGGCGCCTCTGAGAAGAACGCCTATGGCAAGACCTATTGCAATAGTATTTGAGGCACCGAACGGGGCAGAGATGCCTATCTTCATCATCTTGTGCAAGAATATCAGACAAAGGTCTGACCCTCAGAGAGGGGGAAGGGACCTCGGGGTCTTGGTTCTTAGTCAGAAACTCTGGAAGGAAACGAAGAGTGATGGAACCATCTCTGTGGAATGCTAGATCTTGTGGCATACCACTAAGACCATGAATCTCACTTCTACGACGGCCCGTGGCCAGCAACAGAAGGAAAGTGGTCTTGAGAGTGAGCAGGTCAAAAGGAATAGTCCCCAATGGCTCAAAGGGCTGTTTTCGAATGAAATCCAGCACCAGGAACAAGTCCCAGAGGGGCACTCTTCTGGGATTCCTAGCTTCCTTCAGAGAGGCGCCCCTAGCCACTTCTCTGAGCAGGAAATCGGCTTCAAAAGCGGGACCCCCTAGCTGTTTGATAGTGGTACAAATGGCAGACCTGTACCCTCTCACCGAACTAGCAGACAGGTTGAGAACCGAGGAGCAGTGAGCCAGAAAGTTGGCCAGCTGCATGCTCGTAGGGTTAGTAGGGGGAATGTTCTGAGCTGTACACCAACTCAGCCATTTCTTCCATCGAAAGTCATACAAAGTCTCTGTTCCCTCCCTCCTGGCTTTGGAGACTATGGAGAGGAGGTCGGAGGAGGCACCCCCCTTGGTCAGCGCAGCGGACACAGAGGCTGACCGAGGGGTGGAAGACTTCAATGGTGATGCTGACAGATCCGCCAGCACAGCAGCCACGCGTGCAGGTGGAGCATTTGAGGATTGGAGTGAGGAATGCCCGAACGAGGCTGCCTGAGCAGATGAGGTTTGGTTTCCAGTTCCAGTGGTGGAACATGTGTCAGGGACTGAAGGACCGGAAACCAGGGCTGGGCTGGCCATTTCGGCGCAATGAGGATCATCTGCGGGCGTTCCAACCTGGCTTTCCGTATCACCTTGGACAGGATTGGAAAGGGAGGAAACGCGTAGGCAATCAGACTGCTCCAGTCTAGAGAGAGAGCATCCACTGCCCATGCTTCTGGGTCGGTGACTGGAGAGACGTAAGTGGGAAGTCTCTTGCTGAACCTTGTCGCAAACAGGTCCACATCGGCCGGAACCACTGTTCCCACAATCCTTGCAGGGTGTCCTTGTCCAGGGTCCACTCTGTGTGTATGACACTCTTGGACCTGCTGAGAGCATCTGCCAAAATGTTGTCTTTCCCTGCTATGTGACTCCATCATGCCCAGGAGGGAAGAAAGTGTCCGCGCTGTTGCTTGGGAGGAATGGCGCAAGTGGTTGAGGAGGCTTGCCAGACGGTCCCACCGATCTGGCGTCGGAGAGACTATCATGGACCGCGTGTCGATTCTCATCCCTAAGAAGTCGAAGGACTGGCTTGGGGACAGATCGCATTTCTCCTGGTTCGTGATGAAGCCCAGTTGGGAGCACAGGTCTAGAAGTCTGGCTGTATGACTCTGGCACAGAGCCTGTGACTGGGCCAGAATAAGCCAGTCGTCCAGGTACACACAGAGCCGAATGGACTCCGACCGGACGATTGACACCAATTCCTGCACCACCTTGGTAAACAGGAAAGGGGCAAGGGACAGACCAAATGGGAGGGCAGAGAACTGGAACACTCTGTCCCTCCACACGAACCTCAGGTACCGGCGGGATGCCGGGTGGATGAGGATATGGAAATAAGCATCTTTCAGATCGATGGACGTCGCCCAATCTCCCCGTTGCATGGTCTCCCGAATCTGTGCCTGTGTGTCCATCTTGAATTTCATCTTGGGGAGGAATCTGTTGAGGGGGACAAGTCCAGGACTGGTCTCCACCCTCCGGAGACTTTTGGAATCACGAACAACCGGCCGTAAAAACCGGGGCCCGGGTCCGAGAGTTGAGATATCGCCCCTATGAGGAGTAGGTGCGATATCTCTTTCTCTAAGACGCTCTCCTGCTCCATTGAGCTGGGCACATAAGGAGGAGGAGTGGATCTTAGAGGGGGGCGGTCCCCCACCCAAGGGAGCATGTACCCCGACTCTAGCACCGAAACAATCCAGTCATTGAGTCCCAGAGCACGCCACTGATGAGCGTGCCGGGACAAGTTTCCTCTTGGAGGGGCTGAACGACTGGCGGTGCTGAATCGGGGCCCAGTCATTGGGGGTGCTGCCTTCTGGCCTTGTGCATGGCCAGACGGCTTGGACGGCCATGAGGTGGTTTGTTCCTCTGCCGCTGATTCTGAGCACGCCGCTTGACTTAGGAGGCGAGGTATATGGAGGAGCCCTGGTGGCGGGTCTCTTCAATGGCATAGAACCCTGTCGCCCTTGGGAGGATTGGGCTAAATATGAGGCCACCTCCCGGTTTGTCTCTGCCCTGTGGCTGACAAAATGCGGCGCATACTGGCCGAAGAGGGAGTGCTGCTGTGCTGGGATGGACCGCAGGGCAGCCCTCTCCTCTACTGGAATGTTAGAGAGGCGGAGAACAGCATCCCGCCGCGCTAGCACAGTATTGAAGTGAAGGCTGGTAGCTGCGTCTGCAGCTGCCGTGAGACCAGACGCTACTCGATTGCCAAAAGTGTTTAACCTCGGGTCTGAGAAGAGGCCAGGCAGGCCAGAGGAAGGAGACTCCGTGTCCTGCTGAACTGGATGTCGTTCCCACAGCTCATTGGCTCTGTGGAGGAACGCGTCAAAGAAGGTATAAGCCGTGGAAACCTCGAGGAGGCAGCGGCGGGCCAGTTTGTCCCACTCTGCAAATGTCTTAAAGGAAAGAGTAGCTGAGGTGGGGAAGGTGGTGCGCTGTGAGACCAACATCCTGTCCTGCGCGGAGGGCTCTGCTTCCCTGTAGGCAGGGTGGTCCTGTGTGTACCAGGACCACACTCCTCCCTTGGAGGGATCTTTAAGGAACTTGCCTGGGGCAAAAGCGCCTGGGGCAGAGAGGGACTCCCTGCCTGGAGGAGGGATGGAAGCAGCACCCCTGACGGTGCGGGCTGGCTTATTAAGCCACTCCTGAGCCATTTCTGGCACTCTGAGTCGCCTTGTGGTTCTGGAGTTAGAGTCACCTGACCGTAGGAGGGTTAAGGGTGACAAAGTTGCCTGAGGGACTGATTCAGCATGTGTGACCCTATTGGGGAGGGTCAGTTCGAGCTCGGCAAAGTCCGAGTTTGGTTCAGGCTGGTCCCTAGGGAGGCGTGGGCTCCATCTGTCGCCCTGGGATGGGGGCGAAGAGTGCTCATCCGCTTGTTCGTCCTCATCCGAAGACAGGGGCTGTCCCTCTTGTTCACAGTCCATCCCCTGCTGGGTGCCATCCCAAGTGGATGTACCCACGGGGGCGTCCTGTGGGCTGTGGTCAGCCCAGCGGGATGAGCTGGGGCGATCCCGAGCAGGGACCCTGGTCTCCTCTGTTATGTCCTTGACACCTGAAGAGGGTGGGGAGTGTGTGGACCGTAGGTCCAACCATGCTTGGGATGGTGGGTGCCACACCTTCTCAGAGAGAGCGTCCCTGGATGCCAGAGGGACCCACGAGTGCTGTGAGGGGACGAACACCCACTCATCTCCTTTTAGGACCGAGGGCTGGGTAGGTGGGAACAGCAGGCTCCCACGGGCTGAGCGGGGTCCCTCAGCTGCCGTCGGTCCTGAAAAGGAAGCCGTAGTGACCGTGGAGGTCACCTGCGTGCTGACAGAGGACCGATTTGAGGCTGTAGTGTTAATACTGGTCGAGGAGCTCGACCTGCCCGACGAGGAGTCAATCCCTCTTGTCGGGGCTGTGTGTGTCACTCTGTGGTCTGTGCTGGGTTGGGTCCGGTGGGGAGCGGACCAGGGGTTAGTCCCTGGTCCTCCCGGGAACCCAGCATGCACCATAGGTGCACCCCAGTACGGGTAGAATGGGGGATACCACCCGTGGGCACCAGCCATCCCGTGACCCCAGCCCCAAGGGTCACTGGTGCTTTGACCACGCTGAAGGGAAAAACCTGGCCAAGTCGGAGGGAGGTCAGGTCCGACTTGGGTGTCAGACAGGCCGAAAGGCCGGCGGTCTGACTGCCCGGAACCGCCTGACACGCGCGGGACTCCCCCAGCAGGGGAGACCGGCCGGATAGCGGGGAGACCCGCAGAGCAGGTTGCCACGCGCCCTGGATCCCCTCCCGTGGGGAGACCGGGGTGGCTTGGCCCGGGGTGGGCTAAGTGAAGGTCCCCCCCCGGAACCAAATGTTTTTCTCCCCCAGGAGGAGGTGGGGGAGGGGGGTCGACCGAGAAGGGAGGAGGGGAAACAGCACTGGGGCCCCTGAGGGCCGTCTCCGTGTGGGGACCCGGGTAACGGCGGGGGGCGGCCTCCCCTTGGGAGTCCGCACCCAGCCGCGAGTTCCCACCACCAAGAGAAGACGTGCTACTCCCCCTTCCACCTGCCTCGCGCTGGGACACTTCGGGAGGTGACGCTCGTATCCCTTTCCCCCCGGTCCCCTTCATGACCGTTTTATCGGGACGAGCGTCCCCTCCGCGATCAGCGTCTGCAGACGCATCGCCGCGGTCCCTATCGGGAGAAATCATGAGCTCCGGGCCTGGGAGAGTCTCGTGGCGAGTATCTCTGCCAGCATCATGATCCCTGCCTTCGTAGGATGGCAAACGAGGCATGGTACCGCGCGTAAGCACCCAGCGAACAATACGAACCCCAACAGAGAAAGGAAAGACAGGATCGACTCAGAGGTAGAAAATACGAAGAAATCGAGGGGGCCGAGTCGAAACGAGTACACAGAATGTAAGAACAATATACATGCAAGCCGCATACAACAAAATAAGGCCAAATGAAAACGCTTAATAGCCAAAAAAAGCGTTAGACGAGACAGAGCGAAAACCTGACAAGATGGCGTGGAGAGCCTTGGCCAAAGGAATGATTCAGCGCTTATAGCTGATAGAGGCGTTTGATTGGCTAAGAGCGGGCCAGACTAAGAGGGGCGTCTTTTCACTGTTAGCCGCGCGAAATTTGGCCAAACAGAGCAAACCATAGGCCTAGTTTGCATCAGTTTGACATGGTAAGTATATGACACCAAACATGAACCACACAACACACACAATCATGAACCACCACAACACACACACACCAATCATGAACCACACAACACACACAATCAGATGAACCACCAGAACACACACAATCAGAGGAACTACTTCAACGTACACACAATCAAAGGAACCACCAAAACACACAAAACCAAAGGAACCACCACAAATTCAACACACCACACCCAATCAGACACCATCTACAACACACAATCAGACAAACCACCACAAAACACACAATCACACAAACCACCACAACACACCCATTCAGACAAACCAAAACCCATCAATCAGACGCAAACCACCACGACAGACAACAAAACAGGGCACTTATTTGTCTATCGCTCCCATCAAACAAACAACTAACCTCTTTGCTGCTGCGGCATCATCAAACACACACGTATGCACAACCCAATGCACGCACGTTACAATCCCTTCAAAAGAAAACGACAGAAGTCACATCACACGGCTCTGCTGCTCCTGTCGCCAGTCCCTCTGACTCGCAGTAAACAAGATGTCAGCACAGTCAAGGAGTATTCAGGGTTCCACACAGATATGACCAAACAAAATTTCATACTTCTTCCTGAACTTTCTTCAAGACCAGATCCACAATTTTCCGTACCAAACCGAATCAATTTTTTTTTTTTTTTTATCTGCTGTGCTGTTGACAAAAGAGATCAGCAGATTACATCCTAGTGCTGAAGTTCAGTTTTAATCAATTTTTTTTGTTTGTTTTGTTTGTTAATTAATGCATTCAGCTCTTTGCATTTGCTCTTTGTTGACTGATACTGGTAACAGGTTTTCGTTAACACTCTAAAACTTCCAGACACCAAAGGGGCATATGTTCCCAAGACCTTTCCAGACCAAGAAATGGTTCTCATATTTTTTCATAACCCATTCCCAGGCCTGCAAATGGTTCGTTAGAACTCACATTTTTAAAGACTTTTCCACGATTTTCCACCTTCAAAATTCTACAAACTTCCAGACCCCGAAGGCCATATATATGTTCCCAAGACTTTTCCAGACCTAGAAATGGTTCTCATATTTTTTTCACAAGACTTAGTTTCCCAGCCCTTGGAAATGGTCAGTACGAGCTCACGGGTTGTTGTAATTTTTCCCCCAAGACTTTTCCCCACGACTCTGCACGAACCCCCTGAGTATGTATGCATGCTATGTATGTATCCCACAGCAGAAAAAATGCAACAGAACAGCTCGCGGGCGGACTGACACACTGAGCACCATCAGAATGTCACGGAGTTGAGGATGAACAGTCTGTCCTCCTCCCTCTTGATCCAGCGCAGCAGTTTGTTGACGGCGTGAATGGCACCCGTCTTGGTGATGAGCGGCCCGAACACAGCGTACAGCTCAAAGCCCTGAGTCACCTGATGGGTGGAGTACAGAACAGGGTAACTTCTTCAATCTCTCATCAACAGAAATCTTTCATGTGCTGCGTCTGCTTCATAAGAACTACAGTCCATCAATATGAACAATACATAAAAGACATAAACTGCTTAACTGCTAAGCTGATGTGTACCTCACATACAATAATCACATTCATACTCATGCCACAATTACAGTCTTATAGTGATTTGATTTCAATATCAACACATAAAAGGCATTAAAGTAAACTGCTTAAATACTAAGGCTTTTGGGGTTTTGTTGTTGTTGTTGATTCATGCAAAGTAAAGTTTGGTCACCACAGCTTGCTTTATTTACTTGTTGTTTGAATGTCAAATACTAAGTTATTGTAAACCTCACATACAAAAATCACAATCATGCACATGCAATAATAATCACAGAAAGAGAAATATCATACTATAATTAAAACATAAACATACATGATTAAAGTAAGACCAAGCCATTGAACAGTATCTAAAATCAATACATGACGACATTTGCCAAACCATTACCGGTAGAGAGAGAGAGAGAGAGAAAGAAAGAGAGAGAAGGAGACCAAAAAATAAATGGAGACAGACCATTACTGGCAGGGCTAGAGAGAGAGAGAGACAAAACAAGACAAGACAAGACAGCAGGCCCCTCACCCATCCCAGCAGGGTCTCGTACTGGCCCACGTGGAAGAGGATCTTGAGGGGCCTGCCGGAGGTGTGGATGCGGTGGTGCAGGTAGTGGTACATGCCGAAGAGGCGCTCCTGCTCCTCCTGGCTCCCGTACGGGGCCTCCAGCTCCGGGCTGGTGTACTGCGCTGTGCTGCGCGCCTTGTACAAGAAGTGCCTCAGGTCCGGGATGCCGCACTGCTGCGTGCTGTAGCTGTGGCGCCGGATGGAGCTGTTGATGGCTTGCAGGGCGTTGTAGCGGACCAGGCGCTGCATGAGATACCCACCCACACACACACACACACACACACACACACACATACATGTATATACACAGAGGCACAGGTATGATAGTCAGTCATATCCGACTATGACCATCAGAACAGCAGAGGAGGCAACTGCTGTTCCGACAATCTGGGGCTAGCATTTGATTACAGTGGAGAGTGTCTTGCCCATGTTACATCCCCACTCTCTCAGCCGAGAGGGTTTTAGGACAGCCAGCGCTGGGATGGTTCCCAAAGGCCAGCTAGCCCCCCAAGGCTGCAGCACTAACAGCCAGTGCAATTGCACATACACACATGCATATACACGCACACAAGGACACACACATACATTAACACATGCACACCCACACATGTATATATTTTATGCATCCTCACACAGAAGCACACACACACACACAGGCACACTCAGACAAGCTTACACACCCACACAAACACACATATCCACATTCACGCACACACACATACACACACAAATGCATGTACAAACACACATGCACACACAGATG
>JAAQRG010013646.1:0-21638 GCA_011634625.1 Babylonia areolata
GAATTACATTTTGCATATAATTTTAAAAACAGTGGACTTCAGACAAACAGCCAACAGTGTGTGTCTGCACAATTTATTGAGCAGTTGTCAAGTGGTCAGCAGAACATTAGTTCTCTGTGCTCGACATGGCTGGGTTGTGGGAGTATGTATGATAGCCATGTCCAACTATGACCATCAGAACAGCAGAGGAGGCAACTGCTGTCCTATGTGGCTAGAATTTGATTATAGTGGAGTGATTTACCCAAAATACATCCCCACTCTCTCAGTCAAGAGGGTTTTAGGACAGTCGGCATTGGGATCGTTCCCAAAGGCCAACTCGCCCCTTATGCTGCAGTACTAAAAGTCAGTGCAGTCTTGCCTCCTTGTTTAAGAGTCATAGTCCTTCACAAAAGATTAAGCTGTAAATGACTTCCTCTTGCAGTGGAGAAACCATTGATCATACAGCTCTCACTTTGCTGTTGCCGCAACTGTTAGCATATGGTGTAAGCTGGGATAGACACCTGCAGTGTTGGTCAGAAAATTTGAGCATCATTCCCCAAAGACACATCTGTGAAGTGGATGACCTTTAACCGTGTGGTCACAGTCTTGTCATTTGGTTTAAACAAAACTTTATTCAGTAAACATGTCATACATGTACAGATAGACAGCAGAGCAACAACAAGCTAACAGCTAATATCGTGCTCAAGAATGTAATTAAATTCGTTTATTTCGTTTGATGGCTGTTGGACACTACACAAATGTAATTATATTGAAATACACATTTTCCAACTGCATATAAATGACAGTCATTACAGACATTGTTTCCCTTTTTTTTCTTTTTTCTTTTTTTTTTTTTTTTTTGAGCAACTGTGGAGATTAATATGTTTAGAGAATTTACAATGAATATAAACATCATTTTTAAGATTCATTGTTTACAACAGAAAGCAGAAAAAGGTAAGAAAAACAAGAAGTCAATGAATAAGACAAAGAAGAGAAGAAGAAGATACACATGGAGAGGGAATAGCATTACACATAATCATACTTGAAATAGACCAACTAGATAGGAAGTATGGAAAGATTAAGGTACATGTTCAGTACAGAAGAAAAAGTGAGTCACACCTACACACCAAGAACAGTGCATACTTAAAATATACTGGATTCATTGATGAATTTGTGTACAGTTTCAAATATCAGCATGTTTATGTTAAGTTGAAATTGGAATTACCATTCAGGAGAGTATGTATCTGAATATATTCTTGGGGAAGATTTAAAACAGTATTTCTACGGGCCATGCTAAAATGTGGACACGATAGCAAATAGTGCTCAGCTGTTTCTCTACCATTGCCACAATCGCAGAATGGATCATCCACCAAGTGGCAATGAAACATATCATTTTTAAGATCACTTATCTGAAGACGGAGTTGACAATGAATTATTTGTTCCTTATGTTTACCAAAATAATAATATATAGGAACAATGGGATCATTAGCAGACAAGTAGCGTTTAAACGCACTTAGAGAGTTGCAGTTGCAGTTCTTGACATGATCAGGGAGAGAGTTCCACAGGGTTGTTGTAGAAGGAAAGAAAGATTTCCGAGATATTTCAGTATTACATTTTGGTGCCGTACGTTCTAGAGGTCTACGTGTATGGTATGGGTTCCTTTCTGCAACAAGAGCAGGTAGAAGGTCTGACAAATAGTCTGGACACATGCCACTGATGATTTTATAATATTGTATAAGTTTGTGCCGATCTCTTCTTTCTTTTAGTGTACAAAAGCCAGACTCACTATAATTTTTGATGACTGGTTCCACGAACAGCTCCAACAATGATTCTTATTGCTTCCAAATGCAGATCCTCCAGAGAATTTGATAGTGTCGCAGAGCAATTATCCCAAATGATATCAGCATAATCAAAATGAGGTAATATAAACGATTTATACATTATTTTAACGGATTTTCTACTAAAGTTTATACTTACTTTTGAGACAAGAAAGTAACATGGTAACAACACTAATTATACTTTGAATATGTGCGTCCCATTTGCAGTTGTTCTGGAGTAAGATACCAAGATGTTTGTGTTTGTCTGTGCTCAGTCTTGTCTAGCCCATAGCACACTCAGCTCTGACCACAGGCTGATCCCCCCTCACCTCCCTCCTCCCGACCCTCCCCACCCACACCCCCACCCCCCACACCCCACCTCTATGGAGCTTGAGAGGTCATGATGTTAGCAGAGACTGTCATGCTCTTCACTTGAAAACATTTGCACATTCAGTAACTCTTTCTGTTTCAAGTAAAACAAAGGGACACAACTTCAAACCATTGTGTTATTTGTGCTTTTTTTGGTTTTTGACTTTTTGAAGAAGGTAGAATTTTGTTGTTGTTGCTTCCTAATGATTCATTGACATGGTTTTATAGACTGTTCTTGATCTCTTATGTTCTCTCTTTCTCATGAATCAATGAATGTCCTAATTTGCTCTCTTTCTCATGAATGTCCTAATTTGCTCTCTTTCTCATGAATGTCCTAATTTGCTCTCTTTCTCATGAATGTCCTCATTTGCAGGTGTGAATAAAATGATTGCTGATGGATATTACAGAGCTGCCTACCCTTTGCATGAGGTATGCATTATATGTGTTTATGTGCGCAACCATAATTATGTCTGTGGGAGGGGCGGGGAAGGTGTGGGGGATGTGAAACATTTGAGTTTGGTGGTTTGTGAGTTTGTGTGCTAGTATTTGTAAGCATATGTACGTTCCTTACTTTGATTAACCTGTTCCCTGTGTCTATACATCATCAGCTGATGGCACAAAGTGCTTTCCAAGGACTACAAAGCTGTCTACAGATGTCCTGCTTCCATTCTGATTTTTCCTTCCTCTGAGTTTGGTTCATTGAGCACAAAAAGATTCTGAATTGCTGGCTTGATCTGTTTATGTTGTAGAACTACTATTTAAATGAGCATGTCTCAAGAGGAAGACCTCTTACTTCTTGATAATGGTTTACTAACTGGACCGTGTGGAAGGCATATGAAGGGGGCTTTACCTTGTTAGCAAAAAAAAAAAAAAGATGGTGTAAACTTTAGTTTTGGTCTCAGTTTCAGTAGCTCAAGGAGGCATCACTGCGTTTGGACAAATCCATATACGCTACACCACATCTGCCAGGCAGATGCCTGGCCAGCAGTGTAACCCAACGCGCTTAGTCAGGCCTTGAGAGAAAAAAAAAAAGAAAAAAAAAGGGGGTGAATGAATAATAGATAAATACATAAAAAAATAACAACTACTACAACTACTAATAATATGTATAAGGTGCAAAAACTTGATGAAGTCAACTGTAAGCATACATAAATAAATAAATAAATAATAATTATAATATAAAAAAGTAGTAGTAGTAGTAATAAGAATAATAATAATAAATAAATAAAAAAGACAACAATGATGATAAATAAGCAATTAAATGTAAAACATGGAGACACACATTCACACATGCATAACAGATATGCACCAAACATGCAGTTTCACAGATATGAAAGCACAGTCAAATACACATAAACGTACATGAGTCCCAACACACACACACACACACACACACACACACACACACACACATTACCCTGCACCTCCTCTACCCCCTCCTCCACCCACTCATTTCTAGACTACGTATCGCAGCTTCCACGGCACACACACACACACACACACACAAACACACACACACACACACACACACAGATGAACACTTACTTGTACAAGCACACACACATACGCCCATATCCCCCACCCCCAAACCCACACACATATATACAAAGATGTACACCCGCACGTTCCAATATTTCGTTGCTCCCACAGTGTAGGCATGCATACACACACATAAACTTTAACAAGCTGAAATAGTGGTTCTAGTCAGCAGACTTACACAACTTCCCAGGCAGTGCAAATGATTATGGATTGGGAGGTGGATCTGTCTTGTCTGATGATTTGTTTGAGATGACAATGACAGTGACAAAACTGATAGCAACAATTGACCCTTGTTAAGTCAAGCTGTTTCCTGGCACAGAACTGGTTAAAATGTATTTCTTGTGAAGAAGAATCACGCTTATAATTTACATACATGGGATGTACAGAATGATAAGAAACATAAGTGATGAAATGCTTGCAGATAACACACTGATTAACCATTCTTATTCTCCTTCAGACCACAGCCATCTTCTTCTTGTGTGTGTGTTCTTGTGTGCTTTGTATCTGACTGATGTGTTATGGAAAGTGCTTTGAGAGGTTTGAAAGTACTATATGAATGTAATATCATTGTCATTACTATGATCATTACCATTATTATAAAGGGTTACCAAAAAAATTCAAACATACGCACAGTCCTTCACCAACACTACTGCATCCATCATGTCCAGTCACTCATCGTCAGCCACCCACCTCACCACAAAACACAGTGTGTGACAAATCATGACTTGGCCTCACTGCAGGGCCACTGGAAACCAGGGTCGGCAGAGAACGAGCGCAAACTCCTGTACGACCACTGGGCATGGTGGCGAAACTTCGTCAAGTTCCAGCCCCTCGACCACGTCAGGTCGGTTGTGTTTTGTCGATTCCGTTTGTTGTTTTTGTTTATTTTTTGTTTAATCATTTCATTCCTGAATTTTATATGTTTTTTTTTATGTTTTTTTTTTTTTTTGTTTTTTTAATACAAACATAGGTTAGGCTTTCAAGGCCCTGAGCATCACATTGGGTTTATGCATAGGTCAGGCTTCTGCTTTTCTTTTTTCCTTTTTCTTTTTTCAAAGCGGATGTAATGCAGGGTATATTGATTGGTCTTTCATGCTTTGACACCTTCATGACACTGAAAATTGAAACTGTCATTGGTTCTTTGAACGATGAAGAGGGTTTAAACCTTCCCCTCCGCCCTTGTCCGTATTGTGTTATCGTTGGCTCTTTGAACAGTGAACAACATTTATTTCCTTTTTTCCCATATTGAGTATTGCTGCATCAACCAAACAACCAGCAATTAAAATGAATCAACCCCAGTCTGGCTCTGTGACGGAGCAATAATTGTCAGCTGTTGGGGGGCTTAGTAGGTGATGTCCTACATATGTTGAATTGTACAGACACTTCTGAACACCACCAAAGTGAACTCATCAGCAGCAGTGCAGTGTCTCCTCTGGTGTGTTGCTTCCTGGTGACCTTATATCATAGCTGCCAACCATATTATATATATATATATATTAGTAGTAGTGGTAGTAGTTTTTTTTAAATGTATTTATCTATTATTTATTTACCCTTTTTTTCTTTCTTTTTTTCTCAAGGCCTGACTAAGCGCGTTGGGTTACACTGCTGGTCAGGCATCTGCTTGGCAGATGTGGTGTAGCGTATATGGATTTGTCCAAACGCAGTGACACCTCCTTGAGCTACTGAAACTGAAACTGCCAACCATACCTAATTTTTAGGATTTTTTCCAAATCTTAGCACGGATTCTGATAACTACGATTTTCTATATATTTTTCCGAATTTCAAAATTTCAACAACAACAAAAAAGACTCCACAAAAAAAATGTGAGAAACTGAACCTGCTTGCTGGATCCATACACCGATCCATGTGTTTTTCATCTGGAAAACACTTACTGCACACGTGCAAGGCACCAATGCTGTCTTACCAACATGGCGTTGAGCAGTGAAAGCTGATGTGATGTGGGCAGCAAATCAGCACACACAAAAAAAGAAGAGAAAAAAAGAAAAGGGGGGTTATCAGCACTTTACTTCACAGTGAAAGGAACAGTCTTCATTTATTGATTCGTTGGGTTACGCTGCTGGTCAGGCATCTGCTTGGCAGATGTGGTGTAGCGAATATGGATTTGTCCGAATGCAGTGACGCCTCCTTGAGCTACTGAAACTGAAACTGATTCATGGCACGCCCACCCCCTCCTGAACCCATTCTCTGACAATGATTCCTAATTTTTGGTCAGGTAGGTTTTGCAGCTATGTAACATTGATAGTTCCCTGTGGACTGTCGCCACTGAGACAGTGCCGGACTGGGAATGAACAGCGGGGAGTAATGCCACTGAAACAGTGCAGATGATGGGGCAGCTAAAAAAAAAAAAAAAAAAAAAAAAAGAGAAAATAACATCACAAAACTAATCATTGTCTCCAGACTGAGAAGACAGATAAAAAATTTTTTAAAAGTACCTTTTTTTACATCCAGCCCTGGCAATAACAGACAGGTGACCCAGTTTTACAGGTACTACTTTGGGGAGAAGGTCGGCCTGTACTTTGCCCAGTACCTGACAGGTGACATGGTTTTTACAGGTACTACTTTGGGGAGCAGATCAGCCTGTACTTTGCCCAGCACCTGACAGGTGACCCAGTTTTACAGGTACTACTTTGGGGAGCAGATTGGGCTGTACTTTGCCCAGCACCTGACAGGTGACCTAGTTTTACATGTACTACTTTGGGAAGAAGATTGGGCTGTACTTCGGCCAGCACCCGAAAGGTGACATGGTTTTTACAGGTACTACTTTGGGGAGCAGATTGGGCTGTACTTTGCCCAGCACCTGACAGGTGACATGGTTTTTACAGGTACTACTTTGGGGAGAAGATCGGCCTGTACTTTGCCCAGCACCTGACAGGTGACATGGTTTTTACAGGTACTACTTTGAGGAGAAGATCGGCCTGTACTTTGCCCAGTACCTGATAGGTGACATGGTTTTTACAGGTACTACTTTGGGGAGAAGGTCGGCCTGTACTTTGCCCAGCACCTGACAGGTGACATGGTTTTTACAGTTACTACTTTGGGGAGAAGGTCGGCCTGTACTTTGCCCAGCACCTGACAGGTGACATGGTTTTTACAGGTACTACTTTGGGGAGCAGATCAGCCTGTACTTTGCCCAGCACCTGACAGGTGACCCAGTTTTACAGGTACTACTTTGGGGAGCAGATTGGACTGTACTTGCCCAGCACCTGACAGGTGACCTAGTTTTACAGGTACTACTTTGGGAAGAAGATCGGCCTGTACTTTGCCCAGCACCTGACAGGTGACCTAGTTTTACATGTACTACTTTGGGGAGAAGATTGGCCTGTACTTTGCCCAGCACCTGACAGGTGACATGGTTTTTACAGGTACTACTTTGGAGAGAAGATCGGCCTGTACTTCGCCCAGTACCTGACAGGTGGCATGGTTTTTACAGGTACTACTTTGGGGAGCAGATCAGCCTGTACTTTGCCCAGTACCTGACAGGTGACCTAGTTTTACAGGTACTACTTTGGGGAGAAGATCAGCCTGTACTTTGCCCAGTACCTGACAGGTGACCTAGTTTTACAGGTACTACTTTGGGGAGCAGATCAGCCTGTACTTTGCCCAGTACCTGACAGGTGACCTAGTTTTACAGGTACTACTTTGGGGAGAAGATCGGCCTGTACTTTGCCCAGTACCTGACAGGTGACATGATCGGCCTGTACTTTGCCCAGTACCTGACAGGTGACATGATCGGCCTGTACTTTGCCCAGTACCTGACAGGTGACATGGTTTTTACAGGTACTACTTTGGGGAGAAGATCGGCCTGTACTTTGCCCAGCACCTGACAGGTGACATGGTTTTTACAGGTACTACTTTGGGGAGAAGATCGGCCTGTACTTTGCCTGGCTGGGGTTCTACCTCTTCATGCTGATCCCTGCCTCTGTCGTTGGTCTGTTCGTCTTCATCTATGGCCTGAGCATCATGAACACCAACACACCCAGGTAATAACGATAATAATGATTATGATAATGATAATCATAATAGTCATAATAATGTTTATGATGATTTTTATCATAGGTAGCAGTAGCGTTGTTAATAGTGTAGTTATTGTTGCAAGTATTATTACCATTATCATCATTACTGTTAACATCAGTATCATCATCAGGAGCAGTAGTAGTTGTAATAGTGTTATCATCATCATTATTATCATTATCATCATGATCACCATGTCATCATAATTATTATGATAATCATCATCATCATCATTATATAGTAATCATCTATATTATCATTATGATCATTATGATTGTTATCTGACAGCCTGGAGGTGTTACATCAGAGCACCAACATCACGATGTGTCCACTGTGCAACGTGCAGTCCCCTTACTGGAATCGTTATTATTATCATCATCATTATTATCATTATCACTGTTGTTGTTATCTGACAGCAAGGAGGTGTGTGACCGAAGCACCAACATCACCACGTGCCCGCTGTGCAACATGCAGTGCCCCCCAAAAGAAGTGTCATTATTATCATTATCATCTTTATCATCATCATTGTTGTTGTTATCTGACAGCAAGGAGGTGTGTGATCGGAGCGTCAACATCACCATGTGCCCGCTGTGCGACGTGCAGTGCCCCTACTGGAACCTGTACGAGGCGTGTGGCTACGTGTCGGCCAGCAGACTCTTTGACAACGGCGCCACTGTCTTCTTCGCCATCTTCATGTCCCTGTGGGGTGTGTGTTCTGCAGGCCTGTCTGTTAGATTATAGATTTGAAATTATGATGATGATAATGAAGCGCTTTTCTATAGCGCTGTTCCTTCACAGAGAGGCTCACGGCGCTTCACAAATTGAATATAACAATAAAGAAGCAACAGTTCTCAAGAAAATTCAAATAAGCCAACAATCACTCATGGCGCTCCACAAATTGCATGTTGCAATAGAGAAGCAACGAGGGTTAGAAAAAGAATCAGCCATGAAGAAACAGTCGCCATCCTTGCATCATAAACAACACACACACACACACACACACACACACACACACACACACACACAAGCACCTTCACCCACTCACACATGCACAACACTGGAAAAATTAGTACATGGAACTCTTAAGCTTCATAGTACTACATGTGAAAAGTATACAGATGTGAGATGTGGTTTTATCGCTACTCTCTTCATAATATTCTGAGGCAGTTTTATAGATGATAGTTTTATGTTTTGAATGTGTGAATGCATTCTGAGAATGAGTGGAGTGATAGGGTTGCTTTATTGGTATGGCATGCATTAGTTATACAATCTGTTCGACACCTGACACAGTTCATTTACTAGCTGTGGTTATGTTCAGTATGTTCTCTTGTTCATCTGTTTATAATCCTCCATACCCCAAAAGGAATGAAAGGAAATGAAGTCTTGAATCTTGATGTTGGGAAGGTTGTTGGGGTTTTGTGTTGGTGAAGAGGCATGCTGGTGAGGGATAAATCTTTGACTTTTGATGTCATTGCGGGCGAGAAATCGTATGTTTAATGTATCAATGTGGTGTTCATGGTTTATTTTTGTTTGTGTGAGAGAGAAGTCAAGGTGCAGAATTACCTGTACATGTACAACAGATAGATCAAGGCATATTTGAGGCAACGATGTATTTGTTCTGTATTGTGCATATATTCTGTGTAGCTTATTTAGGATTTAAAGGCTATGCCAGTCTTGAATAAAAGCTAATTTGTGTTTGCATATTTGTTCTAGAATTGCTGCTGTGTGCATATGTCAAATGATTGATATAAGGACATGCCCAGCACTTCCTTTTTCAAGGAAGTGTCTGGGTTTGTTCCAATGTACCTGTTAATTACCTGTGTGCTAGCTGAATTGGTAGCACAAGCAGCATTGACTCGAAGTTCTGTACCTTGTGAGTGGAGAGAGTTACCACTCTTTACTGTTTGTTTGTTAATCATTTGTTCTCCTGGAGCCAGTTGCATTGTTTGGACGGAAGAGCCTACTATGGTCGTAACCCGCTACTAACTGTGTGTAGTATGGAACTGACCAGTGGTGTAGTTTGGTCAACATAGGCATTTAG
Source organism: Babylonia areolata (assembly GCA_011634625.1). Lineage (NCBI taxonomy): Eukaryota > Metazoa > Mollusca > Gastropoda > Neogastropoda > Buccinidae > Babylonia > Babylonia areolata. Next base: position 9,778 of record JAAQRG010013646.1, read on the forward strand.
TTACATGTAACTGTCAAAAAGTTAGAACCAAGCAATGCAGTGGGCTCCTGGTCTCATTGTTCATTCATTGCGAGGTGGATGAAGACCTGGAGAAAGGGTGTGGCATGGAACAGGTCACATGGCGACTTGTCCCTGTGTGTGCAGGTACCCTGTTTCTGGAGTTCTGGAAGAGGAAGGAAGCTACCATCCAGTACAAGTGGGACCTCACCAACTTTGTGTCCGCTGAGGTATGTGCACTATTTTCAGGGTCGGGTGGGGTGGGGTGTCGGTTTGGGTTTCTTCTTCTTCCTCCTCGTTCGCCTCCCATTAGATGAGCAGCCCGGTGTCCTCGATGAAGGCTGCCGTCCGTCGCAGCTCCTCCAGGGTGCCGTACAACTTGGCTTCCACTGCTGTCGGTGTTGGCCAGTACTTCCTCCTGGATGCTGCATGCGTCGTACAGTCTTGAAGGATGTGGTCAGTTGTCATTGGTGGTTTGGGTTTTAATTTACTGTCCCACCACCTGCTCTTTGTCGGTGGCATTATTTCCATGCCACTCATTCTGAATCCCCTGTATGCAACCAGACTTTTTTGTTTTTGTTTGTTTGTTGTTTTTAACGTGTGTGTGTGTTTTTTGTTTTGTTTTTGTGCTGTACTGTACACTGAACTGAACTGAACTGAACTGAACTGTGCTGTGCTTTACTATACTGCACTTTACTGTGTTGTATTCTGTTGTATTCTGTGGTATTATATTTTTCTCGCAACATATGTGTCTGTGTGAAATTTGGGCTGCTCGGTTACTGAAGCATAGAAATGATGACACTTTGATGGGTGTGCACTGTTCTGTCTGTCTGTCTGCCTGCCTGTCTTTTCTTGTCTAACTCTGTCTCCTTCATGTCTCTGTCCCTTTCTCTGTCTCTGTCCATCACTATAATGTCTGTCTCCAGTGTATCTGCTTTTTCTTTATCTCTCTCTCACTTTCTCTGTCTTTCTCTCAGCCTCTGAGTGTGAGAAAACAGAGATGATGGAAAACTGTGTCAAAGTGAAAAATACATATCTGTCAACAAACAAGATAAACAAGAGAGGCAAGGCCTTCAAGACTCACTTGTGATACACTTTAAAAAAAAAATCATCCAAGCTTTTTATGTATTGAGTATAATTTCAAAATGTAATGTTTAAGATGAGAAAGATCAGTTTAAAGCAAATTATGTCCCCTGGCATTAATTACAGAGTAATTTCCCTTCTTTACCCTCTGCACCAAAACGTTTGCAAAATAAATAAAACTTCCATGCTTAGCAAAAGAAGTTCCTGTTTGAACAAAAAATGATAATAATGACTGCTCTTGTTGTTGGGTCAGAATATCAGATCAAAGTGCCAAGTTTAGAGAATACAAAAAATATAAATATAACAGTAAATGCAGTTTGCATATAATTAGGCTTCATTTTTTAATTTTTTGTGCCCATTCCAGAGGTGCAATATTGTTTTAAACAAGATGACTGGAAAGAACTGAATTTTTCCTATTTTTATGCCAAATTTGGTGTCAACTGACAGTATTTGCAGAGAAAATGTCAATGTTAAAGTTTACTACGGACACACACACACACACACACACACACAGACAACCGAACACGGGGTTAAAAACATAGACTCACTTTGTTTACACAAGTGAGTCAAAAATGAGATTGATGGTGAGAAAGGTCACAGCTGTCAGTCTGTATTTTATTGTGTTACTTTTCGTCACTACATTGTGAAATTTGGGCTGCTCTCCCTTGGGAGAGTGCATCACCACAGCACAGGGCCACTCTTTTCTGTCTGCCAGTGTGTTTGTTTTACTTCCCAAAAGGATTTTCCTTCACAATTTTGCCAGGGACATCCCTTCTGTTGTCATGGGTTCTTAACTCACTCAGTACGGCCAGTCCTCTCTTCTCCTCTACACAGACCCCTCGGATGTCCAGTGGGTGTCTGAATGACCCAACCTATAGCTTCCGTCGTCAGAATTGTGGTATTCTTTGTCAACATTCACGTCTTCAGTATAAGAGCCTTCCGCTTGCAATATTTTTGATGATGGTAATTGGGGTGAAACGCTGTTAACGTCGTCTCTTTCGCCGTTCGTATGGAAAGAGTTAAACTCTCGCTAAGTGCATGCTGCACACGGTACCTCAGTTTGTCATCTCATCCAAATGACTGGCACCACCACTCAAGGTCTGCTAGAGGGGGGAGTGTGTGTTGGACTCGAACCTGTGGACAGAAGGTTCCCCTTTGGGCGCAAGGAGCGAGGCGGCAGAATGATCAACATACTTATCTGCAAATACAGTGTCCTTTAGGGTCTGTGTTGGAATCCCACTCTCACCCTTTCTACTGAGTTTGACTGGAAAATCAAACTGAGTGTCTTGTCTTAAATCATTCTGAGCATCTTGCCATTTGGATGAGATGATAAACAGAGGTCCCATGTGCAGCATGCCCCGGGCACACTGAAAAAGAACCCATGGCAACAAAAGTGTTGCCCTCTGGCAAAATTCTGCAAAAGAGGTCCAGAGGTACACAAACATATAAGCATGCACTCAAGGCCTGACCAGCGCGTTGGGTTATACTGCTAAGGGGTGTAGCATGTATGGTTTTGTCTGAACACAGTGATGCCTCTTTGAGAAACTGAAACTAGCCGGGCATAGGACCACGATGCTTCCACTCCTTGTTTATTGATTGTTGGTATGTGACTGTCGTTGTTACCTGGAAGTTAAGATTCCTCCAGGTGATGTTGGAGTTGTGTGTTTCTATTCTTCCCCTCTCACTGTGAACAGGAGCCGCCCAGACCAGAGTACTTGTCCAGGCTGGAGAACTGGCAGATGATGAAGATCAACCCAGTCACTGGGGTAAGTGGTTTGTGTGTTTGGGGGGGGAGGGGTGGGGGTTGGGGGGTTGTGTGTGTATGTAGAATGTGTCCTTGCCGCTGAGGCTGGGCCAGGAAGGTGGAGTTGCAGGGGCACTGACAAGTTGGTTTGTGTGTGTGTGTGTGTGTTTAGTTTAGTTTGACTTTTCATTGTTTAGTGATGTTAGACGGGTGTGTGTGCGTGTGTGTGTGTGTGTGTGTGTTTATGTTTATCTGAGAGTGTGTGTGTGTGTGTGTTTAGTTTAGTTTGTCTTCTCACTGTTCAGTGATATCAGATGGTGTGTGTGTGTGTGTGTGTGTGTGTGTGTTTATGTTTATCTGAGAGTGTGTGTGTGTGTTTATCTGAGTGTGTATGTTTGTGTGTGTGTGTACATAAACTTACATTTGGGCTAACAGCAAAAATGAGAGCTGTATGATCACTGCAATGGGAAGTCATTTACAGCTGCTTCGTCTTTTGTAGAGGACTGTGACTCAGACCAGGAGGCAAAATTGCACTGGCTCTTAGTGCTGCAGCCATGGGGGCTGGGTGGCCTTTTAGAAGCATCTCAACACCAACTGTCCAAAAACTCAGTTGACTGATAGAGTGGGCATGTAAACTGGGCAATACACAATCAGATTCTAGCTCATATAGTTTGGACAGCAGTTGCCTCCTCTGCTGCTCTGATGGTCTTAGTCGGACACGGCTTCACACACATTTGTATGTGTGTGTGTTAACCTGTGTGTGTGTGTTAAAAAGTGTGTGTGTGTTTTGTTAGTTTGTGTGTGTGTGTGTGTGCATTTTTGTTTTAAAGTAGATAATGACAAAGTTGTGGCAATGTTCAAGCAAACGTTGAATTCATTTATTTATTTATTCCAGCTGAAGGAGCCACACTTACCGTTCTGGCGTCGCCGCTTCCCCATCTTCCTGTGCTCCTACTCTGTCATGATCTTCCTGGTGAGTATCTCCCTGACATGTTTTGTGTTGTCATGTAGTGTGTTGTGTTGTGTTGTGTTGTGTTGTCCGCTTCCACATCTTCCTGTGCTCCTACTCTGTCATGATCTTCCTGGTGAGTTATCTCCCTGACATGTTTTGTGTTGTCATGTAGTGTAGTGTGTTGTATTGTATTGTCCGCTTCCACATCTTTGTGTGCTCATACGTTGTCATGATCTTCCTGGTATCTCCCTGACATGTTTTGTGTTGTGATGTAGTGTAGTGTGTTGTGTTGTGTTGTGTTGTGTTGTGTTGTCCGCTTCCACATCTTCCTGTGCTCATATTCTGTCATGATCTTCCTGGTGAGTTATCTCCCTGATATGTTTTGTGTTGTGATGTAGTGTAGTGTGTTGTGTTGTGTTGTGTTGTGTTGTGTTGTGTTGTGTTGTGTTGTCCGCTTCCACATCTTCCTGTGCTCCTACTCTGTCATGATCTTCCTGGTGAGTTATCTCCCTGACATGTTTTGTGTTGTCATGTAGTGTAGTGTGTTGTGTTGTGTTGTGTTGTGTTGTCCGCTTCCACATCTTCCTGTGCTCATATTCTGTCATGATCTTCCTGGTGAGTTATCTCCCTGACATGTTCTGTGTTGTGATGTAGTGTAGTGTGTTGTGTTGTGTTGTGTTGTATTGTCTGCTTCCACATCTGTGTGTGCTCATACGCTGTCATGATCTTCCTGGTGAGTTATCTCCCTGACATGTTTTGTGTTGTCATGTAGTGTAGTGTGTTGTGTTGTGTTGTATTGTCCGCTGCCACATCTTTGTGTGCTCATACGCTGTCATGATCTTCCTGGTGAGTTATCTCCCTGACATGTTCTGTGTTGTGATGTAGTGTAGTGTGTTGTGTTGTGTTGTGTTGTGTTGTGTTGTGTTGTGTTGTCCGCTTCCACATCTTTGTGTGCTGATACGCTGTCATGATCTTCCTGATTGTGAAATTACTGTACTAAATGTCTGTACTGGTGAATGTGGAATGACTGTCCTCTTCTGTTGTTCAAGCTTCCGTCGCCGTCATGTATTGAATGTGAAATTTCTGCACCTTTTTTTTCTTCTTTTTTTCTTTAAGTATTACAGACTTCCATTGCCCCACTTTGTGAATGTGAGATTTCTGCATTTTTTTGGTCCTGGTTTTCATTATCATCTTATAAAAAAATAAATTAAAAAAATTATTGTGGTGAGTATGAAAATTTTTGCACTTGTTTGTTTGTGTCAAGGCAGCCATTGCCTTCGAAATGAATTTATGGTGAATAAAATTGCAGCTTTTTTCTTTCTTTTTTTTTTGTCCAGTCTTCCATTACTGTCATCTCTTGTCTTGTATATTACTTTTTGTTGCAAAAGAATTCTCCTTGTGCAGAGTGAATCATCACAGTGCAACACCCCCCTCCCATTTTTTTTTCTTTTTTTTTTTCCTTCGTATCATAGTAAATGTAATTTCATCGTTCTTCATATCATGGTAAATGTTGAAATCACTGAACTTTTTTTTGTTCAGTATCCTTTTTCATATTCTGAATGTTGAAATTACTGTCCATTATTTTTCCCCAGGCATCCATCGCCATCATATCAGTGGTGGGCGTGATCGCGTATCGCGTGTCGATGCTGGCGGCGCTGCAGCTGATTCCGGACGTGGTGGTTGCTGACAACAGCAGCCAGATCACCACCCTCACCGCTGACCTGGTGTTCAAGAACGCCAGTCTGGTCACCACCGTCACTGCTGCCCTCATCAACCTCATCATCATCATCATCCTTAACTTTGTGAGTTGTCGTCGTCACCGTCATTGTCGTCATCATTATTGTTATCGATTTTGTGAGTTCTCTTCATTGTTAACCTCATCACCATCATCATCATCCTCAACTTTGTGAGTTGTCGTCGTCATTGTCATTGTCATTATCATTGTTGATTTTGGGAGTTCTCTTCATTGTCATCATCATCCTCAACTTTGTGAGTTGTCGTCATCATCATCGTTATTATCATCATTATTGATTTTGGGAGTTCTCTTCATTGTCATCATCATCATCCTGAACTTTGTGAGTTATCATCATCGTCATAATTATCTTCATCAGTTTTGTGAGTTTGTCATCATCATCATCATTATCATCGATTTTGTGAGTTATCATCGTCATCGTCATCATCATCAACCTCAACTTTGTGAGTTCTCTTCATAATCATCATCATCCTCAACTTTGTGAGTTATCATCATCATTATCATCATCCTCAACTTTGTGAGTTCCATTCATCATTATCATCATCCTCAACTTCGTGAGTTATCATCATCATTATCATCAACCTCAACTTTGTGAGTTATCATCATCATTATCATCATCCTCAACTTTGTGAATTATCATCATCATTATCATCAACCTCAACTTTGTGAGTTATCATCATCATTATCATCAACCTCAACTTTGTGAGTTCCATTCATCATCATCATCATCCTCAACTTTGTGAGTTATCATCATCATCATTATCCTCAACTTCGTGAGTTCTTTTCATCATCATCATCATCATCATCATCCACTTTGTGAGTCATCATTATCATCAACATTCTCACCTCCTCCTACTGAACTTTGTGAGTTCTCCCCCTCCACCTCCTCAACATCATCCTCAATATTGTGAGTTATCATCATCATCATCATCAACTTTGTGAGTTAACATCTTCATCATCCTCAGCTTTGTTTGTTCCCATCCCCGTCATTATCCTTAACTTTGTGAACTATCATCATCATCATCATCATCCTAAGTCTTGTAAGTTATTGTCATCCTGAACTTCCGTGAGTCGTGACGTTCATAAATGTTCTTATCATTTTTTCCATGTGATTATGGATGTGTGAGTGGGCAGACAGAAGTTTTCCTAATGAGGAATGAATAAAGGGATTTTGTATTATATTGTTGTTGGGGGTTTTTTTGGGGGGAAGGGGTTGATTTTTAAGGAGAGTGTGTTTGTTTGGGTTTTTTTTTTTTTTGGGGGGGGGTTCTCCTACAAATGAAAGTACTTTCATACCAGTCATTTACATGTGTGTGTAACTCTGATTCAGGTAGATAAAAGACTCTTTTTTTTTTTAGATACATGTGAATAGAAAACAGGAGAAACTGAAGACAAGAAAGGGAAGGGAGAAAGAGATACACAGGAAAGAGGTGAGTTCTAAGGCCAGACTGGGAAGTGCTGAGTCCAGAGATTTGACAGGGCAAAAGAGGAAGCTCATTCCAAATGTGAGGTCCAGAGGCAGAGAAAGAGCAGTGGCCGACTGCAGAGTGTTTGAATGTGGGAACCTGGAAATAGTGTGGATCTGAAGCTGATTGTAGAGAGTGATATGGGGTGTAGAGGTGAAGGCAGCCACAGAGATCAGAAGGGGCAGATTTGCTCACACATGTATAATGTTAGAGTGCTGAAAATGTACTTCAAAAGGTGTAAGATGAGTGTGTGTTGGCTCAGGTGGCCACTGAGTTTGGAAGGGACAGATTTGTTCACATATATATATATAACGTAAAAGTGCTGATATACCTGTGTAAGATGAGGGTGTGTCTGCTCCCCTAGGTGTATGGGTACATCGCCTTCTGGCTGACAGACTGGGAGTGCCTGCGCACCCAGAGTGAGTACGACAACAGCATCACCGTCAAGCTGTTCCTGCTGCAGTTTGTCAACTACTTTTCCTCCATCTTCTACATCGCCTTCTTCAAGGGCAGGTCAGGGAATGCGTGGTGCTGGTGTGAACTTTATTTTGTGTGTGTGTGTTGTAAGATGTGCATCATTTAGGTATTGTGATATTGTGATGTGAGATGTGATGTGCGTCGCTTAGATGTGTGTCATCTGGGTATTGTGATGTAAGATGTGTGTCGTTTAGATGTGTGTCGTCTGGGTATTGTGATGTAAGATGTGTGTCGTTTAGATGTGCGTCGTCTGGGTATTATGATGTAAGATGTGCGTCGTTTAGATGTGTGTCGTCTTGGTATTGTGATGTACGAGTAAGATGTGCGTCATTTAGATGTGTGTCGTCTGGGTATTGTGATGTAAGATGTGCGTCGTTTAGATGTGTGTCGTCTTGGTATTGTGATGTAAAATGTGCGTCATTTAGATGTGTGTTGTCTGGGTATTGTGATGTGAGATGTGCGTCGTTTAGATGTGTGTCGTCTGGGTATTCTGATGTAAGATGTGCGTCGTTTAGATGTGTGTCGTCTTGATATTGTGATGTAAAATGTGTGTCGTTTAGATGTGCGTCGTCTTGGTATTGTGATGTAAAATGTGCATCGTTTAGATGTGCATCATTTAGGTATTGTGATGTAAGATGTGCGTCGTTTAGATGTACGTCGTCTTGGTATTTTGATGTAAAATGTGCGTCGTTTAGATGTGCGTCATTAGGTATTGTGATGTAAGACGTGCGTGGTTTAGGTATTGTGATGTAAGACGTGCGTGGTTTAGGTATTGTGATGTAAGACGTGTGTCATTTACATGTGTCATTTAGGTGTTGTGATGTAAGACGTGTGTCATTTACATGTGTCATTTAGGTGTTGTGATGTAAGACATGTGTCATTTAGGTACTGTAATGTAAGACATGTGTTGTTTAGGTATTGTGATGTAAGATGTGTCCTTCAGGTGTTGTGATGTAAGACGTGTGTTGTTTAGGTATTGTGATGTAAGACGTGTGTCATTTAGGTATTATGATGTAAGACGTGTGTCCTTTAGGTATTGTGATGTAAGACGTGTGTCATTTAGGTATTGTGATGGGTGCGGTGGCCAAGTGATTTCAGCACTGTATTCCTCCCAAGTTTCTCAAGTTGGCACACCTGGTGGGTGAAGGGTTGAGATTCAGCCAATCTCTCAGGTCAGCGAATGTGCAGACTTGCTAATGCCTGAACCCCATCATGTATACGCACACCGAAGATCAAATACATACAATAAAGATCCTGTAATCCATGTCATTGTGCAATAGGTTTTGGAACAGAGAACACACCCAGCATGCATACCCTTGAAAACGCAGTAAGGCTGCCAACGTTGTTGGGTAAAAAACGGTCCTGTACATTTATAAAAGCCCATATATACATATATACACGTCAGCTTGGGAGTTGCAGCCCATGAATGAAGGAGAAGAAGGTATTTGTGAATTATGGTTCATACTTTTGAGTGTTATGATGTGTGTGATGTTTTTTGTGTGTGTTTTTGTACGTGAATTTCTGCTGCAGTGTTTGGTTGGATGTATGTGCAGGGTTATGCATGCAGGTTTTTGAATCCATAATTTTACATGTCACGTTTTACTTTGCACAGTACAACTGAGCATGTTTTGTATGGAAAGGCACAAAATAAATTAAATTATTGTTGTTGTTTTTGTTGTTATTATTGCTATTATTTTTTATATAATATTATTATTAGTGTTATTGTTGTTATTATTACTACTACTCTTAATATTATTATTATCATCATCATCATTATTTATCTTATTAGTATTATCATCCGTCTTCTTCTCCTTCTTCATCTTACAAATTCGTATTGATCCTGTGTGTGTCTTTGTTTGTGGTCTGTCTCTGGCTCTGGCTGTCTCCCACTGTTTTATCTCCATCTCTCCATCTGTCTGTCTCACACTCTCTGTCTCTCTGTCTCTTGTTTTTTTCTCTATGCTTTGCATTCTTCCCCCCTCTCTCTCTCTCTCTCTTCCTCATCCCACGCTTTCTCTTCACACACTGTGCTCTGTGTCAGTGTTTCACCGGTGATGTTTATTTTTTCTTACAGGTTTGTGGGACGTCCTGGCAAATACAGCACCATCTTCGGAGCTCGCCAAGAAGAGGTCTGTCATTTTGATGTTACAGTATCAATATTAGCTTTGGTGTCATATACTGTACCATGCCAAACTGATGCAAGCTAGGCCTATCGGTTTGCTCTGCTTGGCCAAATTTCGCGCAGCTGACAATTAAAAGACGCCTGGTCATGTCCAGTCTGCTCTAGCCAATCAGACGCCTCTAAAGGCTACTGGCACTGACTCATTCCTTTGGCATAACCAGACAGTATCAGTTTCTCAAGGAGGCATCACTGTTCTCAGACTAATCCATATATGCTACACCACATCCGCCAGGCAGATACGTGACAGCAGCATAATCCAACCGCTAGTCATGCCTTGAGTGCATGTGTACTTTTGTACCAATCGGAGTGGATATCTTCTGTATAGTTCTGCCAGAGTACAGTACTTTTGTTGCCATGGGTTCTTTTCCAGTGCACCAAGTGCGTGCTGCATACGGGACCTCCATTTATCATGTCGTCCGAATGACTAGATGCTCAGTTCAATTTTCAAGTCAAACTTGAGGAGAAAGGGCAAGAGTGAGAATGGAACCCAGACCCTCATGGTCCCTTTATTAGCAAATGAACATCTTAACCATTCTGCCACTGTCCTCTTTGTGTGGTTCTATTTACTTATCTGCTGATTATTGGGCCACATGAAAGCGGACACCTTTGATGACTTCCTTTCACTTCAGCTAATATATGAAGGGTGCAGTAGCCAAGTGGTTTAAGCATTTGACTTAAATCTGAGGGTTCATTGGTTGGAATCTTGGTAACGGCGCCTGGTGGGTAAAGGGTGGAGATTTTTCCCATCTCCCAGGTCAACGTATGTGCAGGCATGCTTGTGCCTGAACCCCCTTTGTGTGCTTACGCATACAGATCAAATACGCACGTTAAATATCCTGTAATCCATGCCAGCATTCGGAAACAAGAACATACCCAGCACGGTTGCCTACATGGCAGGGTAAATAGACAAAACGGCCATACGCGTAAAATGTTACATTACACATTTCAGGCTGGCACACAAACACACTCAGACAGAGTTGTAACATTTTACGTGTATGACCGTTTTGTTTATTTACTCCACCATTTTGGCAGCCATACTCTGTTTGCAGGGGTGTGCATGCTGGGTACGATCTTCTTCCCATAACCCACCGAATGCTGACAGGGATTGCAGAATCTTTAACATGTGTATACACACAAAGGGGGTCAGGCACTAACAGGTCTGCAAAGATGCTGACCTGGGAGATCAGAAAAATCTCCACCCTTTACCCACCACGCGCCGTTACCGAGATTGGAACCCAGGACCCTCAGATAGAAAGTCCAACGCTTGAACCACTCGGATATTGCGATATTGTGTGTTTATTGTATTCACTATCCATATGATATAATCATTAATAATGTTCAGCCGAATAGAGATATATGGTGTGTGTGTGTGTGTGAGCAGTGCCAGGCAGGGGGCTGTCTGATAGAGCTGTGTATCCAGCTGGCCATTATCATGGTGGGCAAACAGCTGATCCAGAACAACCTCATCGAGATCATCATCCCGTAAGTCTGTGTCTCCACCCACCCTCACTCTGCTGTACTGTTTGTGTGCTGATTGTATTGTATTGCTTGGGTGTTTGTATGTATGCATGTATGTTTGTTATATTGTATTGTTTGGGTGTTTGTATACATGTATGTTTGTTGTATTGTTTGGGTGTTTGTATGTATGTTTGTTGTATTGTATTGCTTGGGTGTTTGTATGTATGTTTGTTGTATTGTATTGTTTGGGTGTTTGTATGTATGTATGTTTGTTGTATTGTATTATATTGCTTGTGTGTTTGTGTGTGTTTGTTTGTTGTGTTGTATTGCTTGTGCGTTTGTGTGTGTGTGTGTGTTTACTGTGTTGTATTGCTTGGGGTTTTGTATTTATGTGTGTTTATTGTACTGTATTGACTATTGCCAGCATGCTTGTAGGGATGTGTGTGTTTGTTTATTGTATTGTATTGCTTGTGTGTTTTTATTTGTGTTTAGTTTGTGTCTTTCTTGTATTGTATTACATGTGTGTTTGTGTGTATTGTATTGTATTACTTGTGTGTTTGTATGTATGTGTGTTTATTGTATTGCTTGTGTGTTTGTATGTATGTGTGTTTATTGTATTGCTTGTGTGTTTGTATGTATGTGTGTTTTTTGTATTGTATTGCTTTGTATGTATTTGTGTTTAGTTTGTGTCTTTCTTGTATTACATTTGTGTTTGTGTTTATTGTATTACTTGTGTGTTTGTATGTATG
>JAAQRG010013654.1:0-21615 GCA_011634625.1 Babylonia areolata
AAAAAACAACAAAAACTGACGACAACAACAAAACAAAACATTAACAACAACAAAAAAACAGTAACATTTATTAATTTTAAAAGATTTCTTTGATGTTGCATTCAGTTATGTGTTCTGATTTTTATGCGCCTTATATAACTAAAAAATAAGTCATTAGTCATCATGTATTTTACTGCGAAACTTTGATGAAAACAGAAAGCATAGTATCAATTGGGAGTGATTTTGAGTGGTGTAACTGGTTTTGCTGAAAAAAAATAATGCATTCCTAGAGGGATGAAGCCCAAATAGAGTAATGACTGTTTTGGCCTGTGAATTCAGTCCCCTCAATGAGGTGACAGCCCTTCACTGACAAACATACACATCAGTGGCAGTAAAAAAAAATTTGAAAAGTAAATAAAAAGATTTAGAAAGGCTGTGACAGGCAGTTGCCATCTTCTACAATAGCAAAAAGCAAACATTGTCATCACCAGTCATGCTACAGTTATGGCCTTGAAGTAACGCGTCCGCCTAAGAAGGGACAGAATCTGAGCGCGCTGGTTCAAATCACTGTACGGTTGCCAGCATTTTCTCCCCCTCCACTAGACCTTAAGTGGTGGTCTGGATGCTAGTCATTCAGATGAGACGATAAACCGAGGTCCCGTGTGCAGCATGCACTTAGCGCACGTAAAAGAACTTACAGCAACAAAAGGGTTGTCCCTGGCAAAATTTTATAGAAAAATCCACTTTGATAGGAAAACAAAAAATGAAACAATAACTGCAGGCAGGAAAAAATACAAAAAAAAGCAGCGTGGCGCTCTCAGTGTGGCGATGCACTCTCCCTGGGGAGAGCAGCCCGCATTTCACACAGAGAAATCTGTTGTGACAAAAAAGAGTAATACAATACAATAATAATATACAATACAATACAATAATGCAGTACAATGCAATACTGAAACAAAGCATTGCTTGGTGCCAGGGTCAGGTTTTCTCTGGCAAAGAGCACCGTGTGTACCTGCTGGGGAACCCTGCGCTGTTCTGGGCGGCACTCGTCCTCAAGCTGGTCTTTCTGATGTGCTACACCATTCACATGGTCAGAAGGAAGCGCCACGCCAAAATGTCTCCTGCTCTTATAGGTATGTAACATTGACATCAGCTAGTATTCAGTCAGTAAGGAATCGTGGGTGGAGTGTGTGTGTGTGTGTGTATGTGTACTTATGTTGAAAATACATAGCTTAATGATTGTTTCATAAATGAAAGGTGAAAAGTGTGAATGAAGTCTGTAAACTGATAGTTTTCATTTATATATTGAAATTATAATGATCCTTGTCCACGGTGGTTGTGATCTTGGATAGGAGAATGAATAATGCTTTGAAAAAAATAAAACCTGTTCAGTGTTAAAGAGGAAAACTGTTGTTCCAGAGTGACACAGACCTTGAGAACAGTTCATGAATTTTAGAACTTTTGGTTGTAAAAGGTTCTATAAAGGGAAGAGGAAGATGGCAAAATTATATATGTGGGGTACCGTAAAGTTTGGTTTATAAGCCGCGACTTTTTACCCCAGCTTCAACCTCTGCGGCTTATACAATGATGCGGCTTATTTGCGGATTTTAACGATCCCGGGAGTGTCACGTTCTCGTCTATTCTTAGCTGCCCTTCAACTCACCAAAATCATGATTTCTGTCTATGAATTTTTGGATGAGCTTTCATACACAAGCTAGTGTTATTGATTGGAAAGCTTGTGTGCATCGTCCTGTCATGTGTGGTGTGTGTAAGGATGATTTTGATGAGGACATCATTTTGCATAGCCCTGTCATGTGTGTGTATGTAAGGATGATTTTGATGAGGACATCATTTTGCATAGCCCTGTCATGTGTGTGTATGTAAGGATGATTTTGATGAGGACATCATTTTGCATAGCCCTGTCATGTGTGTGTATGTAAGGATGATTTTGATGAGGACATCATTTTCAGCCTACAGTGACAAGGTGTTTTCTGTGGCCTGGTGGCTGCTGCTGGGCTGGGCCCTGCACTACCTTCCTTTCTGGGGCATGTCTCGTGTGCTCTATTTCCATCACTACTTCCCCGCCTTCCTCTTCAGCGCTATGTTCTGTGGTAAGTTGGGCATGTCTCATGTGCTCTATTTCCATCACTACTTCCTTCCCCGCCTTCCTCTTCAGCACTATGTTCTGTGGTAAGTTGGGCATGTCTCATGTGCTCTATTTCCATCACTACTTCCTTCCCCGCCTTCCTCTTCAGCGCTATGTTCTGTGGTAAGTTGGGCATGTCTCATGTGCTCTATTTCCATCACTACTTCCTTCCCCGCCTTCCTCTTCAGCACTATGTTCTGTGGTAAGTTGGGCATGTCTCATGTGCTCTATTTCCATCACTACTTCCTTCCCCGCCTTCCTCTTCAGCGCTATGTTCTGTGGTAAGTTGGGCATGTCTCATGTGCTCTATTTCCATCACTACTTCCTTCCCCGCCTTCCTCTTCAGCGCTATGTTCTGTGGTAAGTTGGGCATGTCTCATGTGCTCTATTTCCATCACTACTTCCTTCCCCGCCTTCCTCTTCAGCGCTATGTTCTGTGGTAAGTCTCCACTTGTCTTCACCAGTCCTTGCTTGCTGTTTTTTGCAGTGTATGATTAACGGACAACATCAAGGCATAAGAGCTGTTCAGATTCTGCTATTCAAAATCAGAAAGCTTGTGCACCAACACAAAAGGTGAATATGGTAATGTCAAGACACCTGTGTTACTGTTGTCTTTGTTCTTGATCATGACTTTAAAGTGTAATGTTCTTGATACTTGCTTCTGAAGAATCATAGGAAGGATTATGAAGAATGTTTCACAGTAGCGTCTGATATCAGAGTGCCCATTGTAACTATCACTTTCTCAATAGATTTCGCTTGAACTACTTTTTATTTTATTTTTATTTTTATTTTTTTGCACTATGTTGATTCCAAAATATTTTGGACAGGTGGATGGTTAATGTCAAATCATACTGAACGTGTCCGATTTTGTTTAGCTTCCACTCTTGTTCAGGCACAAAGCTGACGGTGAGAAAGAATGAAGTGTCTGTATCGTTGTGTGTACAGGTGTGATGTTGGACTACCTGGTGACCCAGGTGTGTATGAGTGTACCTGAGGGCCTGTCTCTGTCGGCCTTCTGCTGGTGTTTGGGACTGATCCTGGGATGTGTCTTGTACAGGTAAAGGTCCCGGCTTACCTCACACACACACTCACACCCACACTCCCACCCACCCACACCCACCCACACTCACCCACCCACACCCATGCACACATGCACACCCATTCACACATATTTTTGATGGTGTGTCTCCATCACTGAAAACTTGAGAGTTGTGTGATTATTTTATTCCTATGTTGAATCTGGGAGTTTTGATTTTATGCTCACTTATTTCAGACAGTTGAAACCACTGTTTTGATGAAATTCTAGCCAGCATTACCCTACTTTTGAGAACTAGTGTTAAGAATTCTTTTCTTTTTTTTTTTACATGGGTCTACTGCACTGGTGCATTTGTTCTCCTTTACCTCTCCCTTGTGGGTAAGGTTCCATTCTTTCCCAACCCATCGAGCACCAAGTTTTACAGGCTCAGATTGAGTGCCGACAGTATTTTAGTTTCTAACATGCAGTGCCAGTTGTTATTGTCATCAGCGTTACACTGTCAATTGTTTAAATTGCTCCCTCTGTGTAAAGGTAATCCAGGGTAGGAAAAGAAAAAGTGCATATCGTTTTTGTCCCCACACAGTTGAGAAGACAGACATCTGGTTCCTTACAGTTCATTTTAGCTGACAGGTGGCCAGGTCTGTACTGTGGAGTGTATCAACTTGTTTGACTACTTGTGTTTCAGTTTTTACCTGTTCTACCCGTTGACCTACGGAATGAAGGGCAGTCCCCCCAGTGGTGAAGGTGGAGACATGCATGGCCTGCGTTGGTTGGAATCATGGGACTTCTGATTTGGCGCTCTTTGTTTCTCTTTACACAGCAATTTATTCATCTGTTTATCATTATTTGACTGGCACTGTGTCATATTGATGAGAATAGGTCAGTATATCATATAAAACTTGTCCATCTTGGCATTCTTTCCCATATTGAGTTTCTTTGTTATTCAAAAGGAATCAACAGATTTCCTGAACATTCAGAAAATTTCAAGATTACACTGAAGTCATTTTGATGATTTAAATTTTCATTAATCTAATTAAGTTTTATATTTTTTTTAAAAAAAGAAGAAGAAAAAGTTCAGAACATCATCATATGGGAATTTTTACTGAAAAATCTTCGTATCTGTCATTATTGTTAATGAGCAATTTTTGATATTGCTCTGGCTGTACTCACTGCTTTACAGAAAAGTCTGTAGTTAATGAAAATCTTAAGTAATTTGGACAAGTTTTATGAGGCCAACTAGTATAACAAGTGATAAAAAAAGGATTGTACATTGCACAGGATACTGACCTATAAAGTAACATGTATCCAGCACTGAGAGAGTGGAAGGAAGGTCTTAACAAGTTTGATAATTTCCTGCAACATATTTAATGGAAATACAAAGTCATAGTTTTCTGGACAGTCATGTATATTGCCATCTGACCCCTCTGTCTTCAACAGCTAGTCTTAACATGGTGGCCCATTTTGTTAATAATGAAAATTGTGTTATCAGTTTGAGCACAGAGTATGCCTCATGGTCTCCAGTTGAAAGTGCAGTCTGAATCATTTGGGGTGATACATGTTCTTGATGTCAGCTTAAGTTACCAAAGATATGGAGATTGAGATTTACAATGACAGAATAACATACTTTCATGAAACTGCCTTTTTATGTTTTTGAGGAGGGGTGTAAGCATAGAAGGGAATGATCAGCTGGCACAAGAATGGTTTTGAATGTCTCTGCTCCCGCTCTCGCCCTTTCTCCCAAGTTTGACTGGAAAATCAAACTGAGCATCTAGTCGTTTGGATGAGGCAATAAACAGAGGTCCTGTGTGCAGTATGCACTTGGGGCATTGAAAAAAGAACCCATGGCAAGAAAAGGGTTGTCCTCTGGCAAAATTCTGTAGAAGAAATCCATTCTGATAGGTACACAGATATATATATATATGCATGGCCGAAAGGTCTGACTAGGCGTGTTGGGTTATGCTGCTGGTCAGCCATCTCCCTTGCAGATGTGGTGTAGCATATTTGGATTTGTTTGAACGCAGTGATGCCTCCTTCAGAAACTGAAAGTTTTTTTGTTTTGTTTTTCTTCTCTTTTTTAAAATTTTATTTTAAGGTTTTCACAGATTCCTTTAAAATTCAAAACAGAAATATCTGATGATAGCAACAATGTGAACCAGGTTAGAAATACAAGGTACAAAGAGCTGAATTTTCTTTCTTTACCTGTTCCTGATTTCCAAGCTGGTCCTGAGTTTTCATATGTCTGTTAACATTCCACAGTTGTTTTTTCATCGGAATGTTTTCATTCCCACATGAACCTGGACTTGATTTCCTGCTTCCCTTCCTCTCGTTCCCTACAAAATAGACACAATAACTTTGCACACGTCTGCTTCATTGATCTTTGAAAAGTTTTAATTGAGTAATCAGAAGAGGCATTTGTCCAGTTTCAAATATCACAAGGCATTCAAAGCCATTTAATTGTGCTGTTTCATGTTTATGACATTTCTTTGTGCCTTTGCATATTTTTTAACCACTTTGATTCTTGTTATGTCATGTTATATATGAATATTGTTTTGTTGCTGTTGAAAGATTTATTTGTGAAGCATGTCAGGAATCTCAGTTGTTAAGTTTAGATAGTGCACCATTGAAGATGATTATATACCATTGGGTGTATTCGAGTGATTTTTGTGTGTGTTGTTCCTACATACATGCTGTGGATTGGTATGTATGTGCATTGATGTATCAATTATTTCTCCATCTTATTGCCACACACAGGTTTTTACACATCAGCAGAGAGTAGTCAAAATACTAGTCCGAGTTGCAAATATTCCTCCAACTTACCACAAAACAGGTTTTCACACATCAGCAGAAAGTGGTCGCTATAGTAATTGTAGATACAAATATTCCTCCAACTTATCACCACTTAAAGGTTTTCAAGCGGTGGATATAGAAGTTGTAGATGCAATTATACCTCCAGCTTATGGTGATATCCAGGTACCACACAAGTAAGCAGAAAGCAGCTGATATCGTAGATACAACTATTCGTCCATCTTATCACCACTTGCAGGTTTTCACACAAGTCAGCACAAAGTAGTTCAGTCACTAGTCAGGGTTCCCAGGTGGTGGGCATGAAGCCAAAAAAGGACCTTTAAAGGACTTTATAAGGACCTCAAATCAGTTTAAAAGGACCTTTGCCGACATGACTTTACAGTACACCCCAATCTATTTGACATGCAGAACAGCAGACACTTATAAACGGAAGAACAGCTAATCCCATTTGACTGTCGTATTTAGTCTTTGCAATTCACGTCACTGTAGGCTAGGCCTAAGCAAAGCAGCAGCAGCAGGCGTGACTCACAGCCACTGTACCACGCTTCGCGTCTGCCACCGAGCAGAAAGCGCACTACTGTTAGGGCCTCGGCCTATAGGCTGTATCCTCCTACAGTAAGTACTGAGTTTCAGACGATCGCGTCGGCATCTTTCAACGCGCTTTGCAACTTGCGGTTTTGGTGTCGAAGGTGTTTCAGTTTCGTTCTCAAGTCTCTTTCTCTTCATAAAACAGGACTTAACAGTACCTTTCAAAAATTAAAAGGACCTCCTGATGAGTTAAAAGGACCAACTTGCTGAATCAAAGCACTTAAAAGGCCTTTTGACCAAAATCCAATTCCTAAGGACTTGAAAGGACCCTACGAACCTTGCTAGTTGTAGTTGCCTTGGCAGTGAAGTTCGGTTGTGTCCTAACAGTGATATACACCTGCCAGGCTTGTGCTAGTCAAACAGTGGTTAACACAGCCAAACAATGGTAGACACATATCACTTCTTTTCTCTGTACCAGTGATCTCTGTAATTACCTGTTTGCTACAGCTGAAGTGTTATTGACCCAGGCAAGCATCACCATGCTCTGATGATGATTTTGTATGTTTTCAATGAGTGAAGTCAAACCTGTTAATTTTACCATGGCCTTTGAAGTTCTGCTCATGCTGATTGTATCCTGGCTTGCAATTCATTTTCAATGGGTCAGGGAAAATGTCTTGCTTGAACTTGTTTATCTTTAATCTGGCTTGTTTGTGTTTGTTGGTGGTTTTGAGTATGCTGCTTACTCTCTTTTTTCCTCACATTTTACACACTGCATGTTGTCCTTGTCATTTTCTCAAAACTTCAGATTAATAAAAGAAAAATTCTGGAACTTTGATTTGTAGCTGGATATCTCTTCCACCAGTGCATACTTTTGAACTTTAACTGAAATAAATCTTCTTTTTTCGCCTGCCAGAACCATAAAACATTTGCCAATACTCTCAGCTGAAAATGTCTGTTCAGTAATTGCTATCATATTCATATCTTTGTGAAGTGATCTTAAAAAAGCAAAATATGGCAGCAGATCGTCCTGTCTATTTTTCATCTGAAACTGTTTTTGCAGATGAAATTTTATATCTGATTCTTGTGATTTTGTGTTGGTTCTGGCATACTGGTGTTTGTGTGTGTTTGTTGTTGACAGAACTGTACCTTTGCTCTGTTTCCTTGCAATATTTCTTATCATAAAAATCTATGTTCTTAAAACATGCGCTTGATGTGTTGTATTAGATAGAGGATATTCATAAAACATGCACTTGGTGTATATTGAGAGGATTCGGCAACAAGAAGGAAGCCTGGTTTGGAAAAAATTGGACAATTATCGACATCTAATGGCTCTCTGTGGAAGGCTGTTTCTTTATTTTTTGCAGTTGTGTCCCATGCTTCCAGTGTTGTGGCTTTTCAGGCAGAAAAAGTTTGATCAACATGTTCATTTTATGAACAGCTCAAGAATGTCCTCGCACACACACCTGGTTGCCTGCAGGTCTTAATTCACAGAAGGTATGCTGTCATAATCATATGTCATGTGTGGACAAATCAGGTCAGCCTGATTACAAATAGAATGATTACTGCCTGGTTTATGTTGAATGATTTGCTGCGTAATGATGAAATTAGTGTATTTTTTTAATTTGTTGTATATTATTATGGTTAATGGTTTTGAGAGAGTACAGTTAATGGCTGGTACAGTTAATGACTGGAACTCTCTCTTGTAAATATTGGTCCTGAATTCACAGGAAACAAATATGTAACCGATCTATGTGTTGTCAATCAATTGGCAAAGTGCCTCCAAAAGTGCATGGTAATATAGAATGCATTTGTTGGATAATACTTACTTAAAATTTTTAATAATTTCAACCATGATGCTGACTTATTTCAAGCGTTTAATAAAATTTTACTACCAATATATTGAAAGGAGGTTCACTGGAACAGGTTTCTGTGGATCATGTGTATGTTTCTCACTATATCCAGTTTACTGGTTGAATACACATATATTTGTTTCAGCACTGTGTCAGCAAATGACTAATGTGTGTGTGTGTGTGTGTGTGTGTGATATGACGTGTCCAGACATAGATGTTTCTTGAGCTAAAAAATTGGAAGGCTGGGGCCAAGTTTTATTTTAATTTAAATCATAAATGCATCTGTCAGTGATTCGCATACAGCTTGAACATCAGGATTTATATCTAGTCTAAACCATCAGACCTGGGGCTGGGTTTGTGTAGTGTTATTAGCAGCACTAATTCCACAGATTTAGAAAAAAAAAATCTTGAGGCCAAGCAAACTTGTCAGTGATCAGATTGCTTGAACAGTGCAGCTGGGGTGTGTATGTTGTGAATTCGCTGCTCTATCACTGAACCGAGTTGATAAATGGTTGCATAATGACCAAAGTGTGTTGTCACAGTTTGGTCATGAGAATGTGACATTTGCTTTTAGTGTTCTAAAAAGTTGCAAGACTGGGGTGGTTCTTGATAGTAAAATCAGTCACGATTGTGTTTGGTGTTAACATTTCAGACAGGATCATGATTGATCAGTGTGTATAAATATGCCACACCATCCTCACAGACAGGAGGCACCTGGCACTGAAGGTCACAGATGCTTCCGTCACAAATATCAATTCTTTGATGCTGTTAATATTTTATTATATATTTTTTTTTACAACCATATTGTCAAAATTTTATTTCTATTTTCAATTTTGGTTCAGTTTTAGAAAGCCAGTCTGGTTTTTTAAATTACTTTTTCGCACTTCATGGTTGATTCAAGAGGTGGTGAAGTTTTTGGAATAAACAAATAAAATGAAACTAAAGTAATGTGGAGTTTAGTATTTCTTGTACAAATAAATACAGGTATATACCTTTTATGTGTACCTACACAGGGATGTGACTCCCAATGTCAGAGTTGGTCTTGTGTGATTCAATTCAATTCAGTTCAATTCAAAATACTTTATTATCTGCTTCAACCAAAAACAGAAAATTTTCTTTAGGCTGACTTAAAATGCCCATCAGCAAAAAAAACCAACAAAAAAACAAAACTGACACACCCTTCACTTTTCACCATGCACACATCAATTATTATGTAAAAAGAAAAACATTTGGGTAAGATACTATTACATTATGATTCAGAGTGTAACAACTGTGTGTGTGTTGCGTGTGTGTCCGTGCGTGTGCATGCATCGTTTTGTGTGTGCGCACGCATGTGTGATGCTGAATTGTATAAAATGAACTCTCATTGCATGTTTTTTTGTTGTTGTTTTTTTTCTGTTTCTGATAGGTTTGATGTATCTCATATGTTTTCTGTTTTTGACTGTGGTATTCGTTTTTGTTTTTTGTTTTTGTGTGTGTCTGAATTTTTGGCGTGTACAGGTAATTACATACTAATAAAATTATTTTAAAAAATACAACAACCAACAAGATGTTTTGTAAATATCTGTGTGCATGTGTATGCATATTTTGCCTACATGTATGAGTGATGTTTTGTAAATATCTGTGTGCATCTGTATGCATATTTTGCCTACATGTATGAGTATGTCCAAGGATCTTGGCCTGTCCATCCTCTTTGTCAGTTGCTAAAAAATGATGGTGGAGAGGCAGTGTGTGTCGACCAATCCACATTTGTGCAGGGACTGTGATGTGTCATGAATTGTTGTGGGGCTTGACGGGTGCAATAGCCGAGTGGTTAAATGTTGCACTTTGAATCCGAGGGTCCAGTATTCGAATCTCGGTAACAGCGCCTGGTGGATAAAGGGTGGAGGCATTTCCGATCTCCCAGGTCAACATATGTGCAGACCTGCTTGTTCTTGAACCCCCTTCGTTTGTATACGCAAGCAGAAGATCAAATATGCACGTTAAGATCCTGTAATCCATGTCAGCATCTGATGGGTTATGGAAACAAGAACATACCCAGCAAGCACACCCCCAAAAACAGAGTATGGCTACCTACATGGCAGGGTAAAAACAGTTGTACACGTAAAAGCCCACTCATGTACATACTAGTGAATGGGGTAGTTGCAGCCATGAAAGGAGAAGAGGAAGAAGTTGTGGGACTTTAATTCACAAGGGCCTCATGACTGTATTGTTGTTATCTAATGCCCATTATGCCCTCCGGCACGTCAGGCAGCACCACTGTATCATTCACAGTCTGTCAAAACACCCAGTCATTTTGACCACTGACATGGCAATGCTATTAAGATGGGTCTGATCAACCTTGGATGCTATTTCCATGAAGAATAAGTCAAACAAAAGAGATAGATCATATATAGACTTGGGTGCTGTAGATATTAAGAGCTATGAATAGAACTGATGTGCTATAAAACCACAAATATATTTGTCTGAATTCTGGGTTTGTGTTTTTTTTTTTTTTTTTTTTGTTTTTTTGTTTATTTTCTGATTTAACTTTTAATTTAGAATCAGTTTTGTGGTGCTGAATCAGAACTTTCATTTTCATAATTAAGGTTTTCTATCTTTCTGGGTTTTTTCCCCTTTCTTTTCTTTTTAGTCATTTCTCTTCTGTTATCAATTCTATCTGGTGGGGGTCACTGATGATAGTGTTGTTTTCTTTTAATTATTCTTTTCTCTTAAGTTATCAATTTCATTTCAGGGGGAATAGTGTTGTTTTCTCAGTGAATGTAGTATGAGGAAAAAAGGCCATGTCACCCTGGTTTTACAAGATGTGTTTCATGAGTCAGACAAGAGTATACTGTAATGGCATGATTGGTGTCATTCAGGTTTCTTTCTTTCCATTTCTAAACATCTTTTCTTATGTGATTTTAAACCGGTAATACCATTATGCCATACGTTTGGTCATTTGAACTACTGATGATAATAATCCAATTTATAGAGCTCAGTTGCGCTGTACAAGGTAAAGACCAACAAGTAAAACATGCATTTTAATACTAAAATGAAAAATTTAACTTCCATAACCCAGCACAGACTTCCAACCAAAGATTAAGATACATACAGACACATATAAAAACCATTGTATACAACACAGCACTTGTCATATATAACATACATCACAATACTTAAATAATGTGCTTTTGACAATACCACAATACTGAACACTAATACCACAATGCTTACAACCATATCGTGATACTTAAAAATGAATCACAATTTACTTGAAAGCAATTGCATACATCACAAGGCATGTAAAAATCACAAATTAAAATCAGTCTCACCACCCCCTCCCCAGACAATACTTCAACAACATACACATGATACTTAAAACCAAGCACAATGTTTAAAATGAATCCCAGTAGTTAAAAACAGTTACATATATCACAAAGCCCAAACAATGTACAGTAAACCCCTACCCCGGCCTCCTTACATAACCCAGCAACATACCCAGAAACAAAAACCAGCACACACACACACACACACATCAGGAGACACAAGGTTTAAACAGGTGCGTCTGCAGGTTATTTTTAAACGTTAAAAAATATAGTTTTTTCTGAGGGGTAGAGGTAGGGAGTTCCAGACAGTAAGGCCAAAGACAAAGATATTTGCCAGAGGTCTCACGGCAGAACCAAGGGATTGTCAGCGGAGAGAAGGCAAGAACATAAGGTACATAGGTTTCTAGAAAGATGGTAGAGATGGAGAAGATATGGTGGCATATTGTGAAAGACACTGGAAGCAAACACAAGCAATTTTATGTTGAATTCTAGCCTTCACAGGAAGCCATTGAAGTGTTCTGAGCAGTGATTTTGCACTCTCATGTCTGGGCTTACAGTGCACGAGTCAGGCTGCCTGATTCTGAATTCAGTTTATTATCAGAAAGACCAGCTGGGAGAGAGTTACAGTGGTCTAGTCTAGATGGAATGAACGAAAAAGCAAAATTATTGGCAGCAGCACTGGAAAGGACGCAGCAAATTTTTCCCAGTCTACATAACTGACAGAGTGCAGCATAAGTGTTTGACATTGTCATCCACAGAGTGTTTCATCTAAGTAGACGTCAAGGTTTCTCAGAGACTGGGAGAATGGTATGTCACAGCCAGAGATGGACACAGGAGTGAAGGTGACCTGGTTCATCTTTTGTTGTCCCAATGGCAATTAACTCAGTTTTGTCCTCATTCATATTCAACCTGTTCTCACTCAGCCACCCAGCCACATCCTCAATTTTTTTTTTTTTTTTTTTTTTTCAAATTACAGGCAAGATTTGGAAAATCTTGAGTGAACAGTAGAATAGTGGAGCTGGGAATCATCTGCAAAGAAGTGATATGAGTGACTGGACCGACAAATGTCAGATCTCAGTGGCTGCGTGTACACAGTAATAAGACTGGGCCCAGGACTGAACCCTGTGGCACACCATACTTCAACACAGAAGTAGATTCATGGCCAAGAAGGACAGACTGGGTGCGACAAGTTAAATATGAATGAGAACCAATCTAGTGGTGCGCAACTGTGTAATGAGGATGTCATGGTCCATGGTGCTGAACGCTGCTGACAGGTCAAGCAGTGACAGAACAGACACATGACCACTGTCTGAGGCCTGAAGGAGATCATTTACCACATGCAACAAGGCAGTTTCAGTGCTGTAGTATTTATGGTAAGCGAAATGAAACGGCTCAGGTTGTGAGACTCCAGATGTTGCAGCAATTGTTTCAATACAATACACTCCAACACTTTAGACAAGAAATGTAGATTAGAAACTGAGCGGCAGTTCTTCAAGCTGTTTGGATCGAGGTTAGCTTCTTTTTTTTTTTAAACATGGGCTTGACAAAAGTATGCTTAACACTCTTGAGGATCAGTGTCAGATAACAATGACTTATTCACAACGCCACCAGTGACTTTCATTAATTATCAAATATTACTAATACATATACATTTTCTACATTGAAAAATGATGGTTCATTATTGCAAGGTACCTTGTTTGGCAGTTGTTACAAAATCTCAACGGATAAATGTTCATTTTGTAATGCATGCTTTCATGCCATCAGTTGTGAACTCTTCTGCAGGCTGGGAGAAAAGACAAAATATACATATGATATGTTTCCTCAAAGAATGGGACAAAGACATTTAGTGCTTACCACTGAAGTCGACCCCTGGACCAGATTCCTTTCCCAAGCCAGCTGCACTTTGGGTAACATTTCTTCATTTAACGGGACAAGTCCTGATACGGCAACAGCCAGTTCAGGTCAGCCAGCTTCCCATGCAAAAACTTACTTTCTCTGAGATAAGTCCACGATGCAAGTTGTAGAACCTTGGCTCATGGACTTACATTGCTAATCAAATGAAATAGAGTGGGGTTGACAGGAGAGGGGGGGAGGGGGACTTGGGAGAGGGTGTGGTGGTGGAGGTATATGTGTATGTCTTCTTAAAGTTTTCTGTCTTGTCTGACGATGACACTCAATGATTTCTCATTATTATTTGGTGTGGATTTGCATATGGCTATGGAGTCGTAATTTGGATCTGTATGTCTGCAGTGATGGCAGGGGAACCTGTCCAGGCTCTTTTGGTGAGATCAGGAAATACCGGAGACTGGGGAGCGAGATGATGAGAGAGGTAGGGGAGTCAAGCTGTCATTGTTGGCTGGTGGAAGGGGGTGGAGGGTGTTGCTATTTCCCGACATCACTGCTTCAAGCGTCATCAGTCCGCTTTCCCACCAAGAGAGGACTTGCTTTGATATATATGTATGTAGAAGGTATGTGTGTGTGGATGGTGAATGTGTTCGAAAATGTACGATGCACCACTTCTTCCCATTAACACCATTAGTTCTCTCTCTCTCTCTCTCTCTCTCTCTCTCTCTCACGCACACACACACACACAATATTACTGAATGGAACAGATTACCGTAGTCCAGTCTAAATTATAAGGTTGCATCCACGATGAGAGATTAGATGTCAGGCACGTACAAGTTCTCTAACTCTATCTGTGACTGTCTCTTTCTCCTGCTCCAGTCTTATTCAAACCACAGCAGGCCATAATATCAGCAAGTATGTAATTAGATACCAAGATTGCCTGCAGAGGTCGTGTATCGTCGAGCAACAACACATAAATCTGCCAAAATTATCACTGCTCCAAGCCTCAGCAACCACACTATCTATAACCATAAAGATAACACGTGGGAAGCCTACGAGTGCTGAGTGATACGTGTGGTTTGTGCGCCCATGGTGTGTCAGCATGTATGTGTGTGCACAGTATACGGTTGACTCTCGACTGAGCCTGACATTAAGTTAATGTGCGTATCAGGCATCTAGCTGTAGGCCTTCCATTTTTGTTTTGCTTAAGACAGGAAAGTCGTACATATTATTATTAACATATTTCTCTTTTTTTCTCCCCCTTTTTCGGTTTTATTTCTGTTTTTTTCATTATTCACCGTTTTTGTCGATAAAGGAAGGATAGTTTCCTGCATTTCTATGAATACAAGATACGTCCACATGAGCTGACATCAGAAGTAGAAGCTGTATCACAGGTCAATGGTATGAGTGTGAAGTGATCATTCATCTTCTTGAATGTAGTTTTTTGTTTTTTTGTTTTTTGTTTTTTTTGCTGACAGTTCACTTTGTACACATTTGTTACTACGTCTGCATCTGATTAATATGTACAGGCTGTGTGCACACTATCTAAATACAATAATGTAATACAGTGAAAATACAACGTATTCTACTATGTACGTTAATGAACTCAAGTATCGCATTCGTTTACATAAAAACGAACAGCATTTGATAAAAGAAAAGTGTCTGAACACAGTATATCAGAACAATGTCAATTTCTTATGACAAATGTTCAACGTCACATTGATAGCAAGCAGTTACACATGTTACTCAAATGCACAGGTAGATCTAAACTCTCCCAGTTCCTAGTAAAAGCACAAAGTACGTTCTACTTTCCCAACCAACGCCAAGTATTTCCTCTTTCATCTTACCCGTTCATTCAGTATTAGAGGCTCTCTTACGAAGAAGAAACTGAGACTCACTAGTGCTGAACACCGTGGCCTTGGATGTTTTTCTGTGCCCTGAACTCGACCCTTTACCGGATTCGGTTTTGGCGGTCTCCTCAGGCTCTCCAGCAGAGTGGACTGATACCTTCTCGCCCGGACTCAGACTTGGAGTGATTTTCCTGTCTTGGGACAGCTTGGCAGCTCTCACCAGAAAACTATCCGACCAAACCGATGAGGGGCTTCTTTGCTGATAGGCTTTTGCTGCAGGCTGGCCGGTCGCGCTGGAGAAAGGCGTGTGAGCCCACTGGCCGCTTCCTCTGGCACAGTCCAGGTCGCGGCGGAATTCAAGTCCAGAGACGATGCCTGTATCAGGGTTCCTGTGGATGTACATTCGTCGTGCTTGCTATCAAAACTGGCGTTCCAAATCCAGGCAGTTGCTTGCTTAAATACAGGCACATCTACGATGACACAAAGGCATGCTTATACACACACAAACACAGTTACATATGCAAACGTATCTTCAGTTTTAGCGTGTACGGACCATATTGAAGTCAAGTGAGCATTAACTCTCTCTCTCTCTCTCTCTCTCTCTCTCTCTCTCTCTCTGTGTGTGTGTGTGTTTGTGTGTGTGTGTGTGTGTGATTTTCTCACCAAAAAATACTGCATAGGAAGCATGTTTCACGAGGTACGTCCACATGCTAACACTGCGGGATCTGAGTATAAAGTAAGTCATGAAGCTTACTGCATGAATCTGATCGTTTCTGGAGATAATATAAATCTCTCTCTCTCTCTCTCTCTCACACACACACACACACACACACACACACACACGCACCTGCAAAAGGAGGTGCCGAAGGACGAGTTGCAGGGGCTGCAGCCTGTGGCTGTTTCAGAGACGTCTGTACCGCTGTACAGGAACAGCTGAGCCAGGATGACCAGCACGCAAATGGCCAGCATCAGGGGCTCCAGCCACGACATCACCTGCCCAACATCAAACGCTTTGACCAACACAGACGGGTGCAATAGCCGAGGTGGTTAAAGCGTTGGACTTTCAATCCGAGGGTCCCGGGTATGAACCTCGGTAACGGCGCCTGGTGGGTAAAGGGTGGAGACTTTTCCGATCTCCAAGGTCAACAAATGTCCAGACCCGATAGTGCCTGAACCCCCTTCGTGTGTACGCGCATGCAGAAGATCAAATACGCACGTTAAAGATCCTGTGACCCCTGCCTGCGTTCGGTGAGTTATGGAAACAAGAACATACGCACACCCCCGAAAACGGAGTATGTCTGCTTCCATGGCGGGATAAATCAACAAAACGGTCATACACGTAAAATGTTATATATCTGAATGAGTATATGTGTGCGTGACTGAAACCTGATTGAATGACACAGGAAACAAATGATGAGCACCTGAAGGACAGCCGTCAGTCGGCTCTACCCAAGTAGGCAGCCTGTTTTGCAAATGACCCCGAGTACGTAAAGCACTAAGAGCATGGTCTCCGACTAAGGATAGGCGTTATATAAATATCCATATCATCATCGGCGTTGCTGGACGCATGAGGCAGTCAAGTGCTCCATTTTCTCATCACCCGCCCAACACCGAACGCTTTCTTTGACGTGGATGCTCCACGTCGTTTGAGGAAGTCAAAGAGCTCCATTCTCTGCGGTCCTTATGGCCAGTCTGCTGGTA
The DNA here is from genome assembly GCA_011634625.1 of Babylonia areolata. NCBI lineage: Eukaryota > Metazoa > Mollusca > Gastropoda > Neogastropoda > Buccinidae > Babylonia > Babylonia areolata. The sequence goes on from JAAQRG010013654.1 coordinate 17,049, forward strand.
TCACCCCATTGTCTGTCGACAAGTCTGAGATCTCTGTCCACTGTCTATCGTCAATACATATTGAGCCATCCTCTCTTTCTTCAGCAGTCAAACCGCTCCATTCTATGTGGTCCTCAGCCAGTTTGCTGGTATCACCCCATTGTCTGTCGACAAGTCTGAGGTCTCTGTCCACTGTCTATCGTCAATACATATTGAGCCATCCTCTCTTTCTTCAGCAGTCAAACCGCTCCATTCTATGTGGTCCTCAGCCAGTTTGCTGGTATCACCCCATTGTCTGTCGACAAGTCTGAGGTCTCTGTCCACTGTCTATCGTCAATACATATTGAGCCATCCTCTCTTTCTTCAGCAGTCAAACCGCTCCATTCTATGTGGTCCTCAGCCAGTTTGCTGGTATCACCCCATTGTCTGTCGACAAGTCTGAGGTCTCTGTCCACTGTCTATCGTCAATACATATTGAGCCATCCTCTCTTTCTTCAGCAGTCAAACCGCTCCATTCTATGTGGTCCTCAGCCAGTTTGCTGGTATCACCCCATTGTCTGTCGACAAGTCTGAGGTCTCTGTCCACTGTCTATCGTCAATACATACTGAGCCATCCTCTCTTTCTTCAGCCTGTGGGTGTGCAGCTCAGGGCTTGACGTGTGACTCTTGTTGTGGGAAGCCTCGGTCAGCACGTGTCCCAGCCAGTGGAGGCGTTGTTGCAAATGATGGTTGGCACGAGAGAGGCCAATGGGATCTCTCTCTGACTTCTTCATTTGCGATAATAAAAAAAAATTAAAAAAAAACCCAAAAAACTAATAACAACGCCATTTGATGCCAAGGATCTTGCACGGTTCACTGGTGTCCAAGGCATACCTTTTTTTTTCCTCCTGTGTGGAAGATTGGCACCTGTAGGGCAGAGGAGCACTTCATGGTGTGATTTCTAACCCTGGCTGTCCTATCAAGCGTTTTCATCCCTCAGATGGCCTCTTACAGGCTATCAGCAACGAAATTTGCTTTTATCCCCTGTCCTGTTTTGGATATGACAGCGGTGGGGGAAGAAACGACTGGAATTCCTCAGCAAAGATTTTCCTATCTCGTTGCACAATAATCCAGTTGCAGTGCAGAAAGATGACAAGAAAGTGCAGCAGTTCTTTCTCTCCCATGAATTAAAACAAGGCTGGCTGGACGCCGTGACTGAGCCCTCACCATCAACGAATCCTGTGTGTGCATGGGACAGGAAATAACCAGTGGTGTGGTATGGGTTGGTGCACACTGATTTGCTGAAATACGGAGTCATAAAGACTGTGGGATTACCTATGACTGCTGCACAGAAAGGTACTGCACTTCACGGCATTAACCTTTTATGTTTCACCCGGCAGTCCGATTCTCTAGCCTTTCAAGTCCTTCCCCCAAGATGATATGGTCAAAACGCCTGTGCCTACAGAGGTACACAGACAGACCAACAGAGACAGACAGGAAGAGACAGACAAACAGTGAATCAGACAGACAGACCGAGAGAGACAGACAGACAGAGAGACGGCCGCACAGACAGACATGAATTAAACAGAAACCCCAGAATGCCCACACACTTACCAGAGCTGCCTCCATGGCATCGTGGAAGGCAAAGACTGTGGGTTTGACGTGCTGTGAAGACAGAAACATCCAGTGGTAATCCTGAAGCTTCAGGCAACCGTCCCTTCTGCACACCGTCACACAACCCTTCTTTCACTTACTCACGTGTGCACGTGCAGACATTGTCGTGTACGACGAACCAAAAAAAAACAAACAAAACAAAACAAAACAACAAAAACAACAATATCCTGAAATAATTATCGAAATAGATCGACTGTTGTTTGTTTGTTCATTCTTTTAAAATTAGGTTTCTCATCATCATTATCGTCGTTGTCATTCTCTCTCTCTCTCTCTCTCTCTCTCTCTCTTTCTCTCTATATATATATATATATATATATGATACACACACACACACACACACACACACACACACACACACATATATATATATATATATATATATATATATATATAGAAGAGAGAGAGAGAGAGAACACGTATATATATATATACACATATATACAGATAAATATATATATATATATATATATATATATATATATATAATGATATTAGCGTATTAGTGTGTGTCCTTCACCACAAATCCCGCTCTCTCTTTCTCTCTTGCCCCCTCACACACTCACACCCACTTCATAAAAATTCGGCGCACGACCATGTCTAAAAGACACACACACACACACACACACACACACACACACACACACACAGAAAGAGAGAGACTGACAGAGAGACACTATCAGCAACTATCACTGACCCAATGTTGTTAGTGGTACAGCCAATTCACTTTTATTTCCCACCTCCCTAAGACGGTGAAGGGTTGGTACAAGGCGAGTGGGTCCACACTTCACTGTCTGAAGAAGAATTCTCACTACTTTTAATTGAGAGCGCGATCTGGGCTTCTTCAAATGTCATCGGCTCCCGGAAAACTGAAGGTGGAGTGTGGAGAAAAATGAGTGTCAAAATGTGTGTGTGTGTGTGTGTGTGTGTGTGTGTGTGTGTGCGTGCGCGCGGGCATGCATGCGTGTGTCCGTGCGCGCGTGCGTGCGTGTGTGTATGCATGTGTTCTCAATATTTCTTTTTCCTGTATATTTTACAATCATGCGTGTGTGTGTGTGTGTGTGTGTGTGCTTGTGTCTGCGTGTGCTTTAATTGTTGTTGTTGTTTCATTATTATCATGCCTATGACTGTATCTAGTATAGTGTAGTGTAGACCGTTCAGGGCGGGAAATGGATGTAAAAAAGCACGCCAGTGCTTATCGATTATCCTCGAAAATAAAGAATTTTGTCTTGTCTTGTCCTCACACACGCACACCCCCACACCCCTACACACACACACACACACACACACACACACACACACACACTTTACCAAATTCGGCAGACGACCATGTCTAAGTAAACACGTTAATACGTGCTTCACCTCCTCCCAGAGAAAATTAGAAAGGGAGAGACTCAGAGAGAGACAGACAGACAGAAAGAGACTGAGACAGACAGAAAAACGGAGATTGACAGACAGACATTCTTAGCAGCTATAATTCTGCGTGATCAATTGATTATTCAAACCCACACACACGCGCGCGCGCACTCACACACACCTCTCTTACATGCAGATTGTTTATTTGTATTGTGCGCATGAGCAGCATAACCCCATGTGAATTTCTCATAGGGGATGATAAAGTTGACTTGACGTCACCGGCCCAGTGCTGGAAATAAAGCAGGCAACCCTCTTTTATTTCCCTCCTTCCCAAGACGACGAAGGATTGGAACAACGTGAGTGGGACCATACAGCCATGCAGCACTCTTTGGAGAATTGGGGGCGGGGGGTGGGGTGGGGGGTATTTTGTGCCAGGGGTGCCTGCAAACTACAACACTATCCCCCTCCACTCTGCAATCACACACACACACACACTCTCTCTCTCTCTCTCCCTCTCTCTTCTGTCCCCCCCCGCCCCCCTTCTGTCCTCCCACTTGAGGTTCTGGCTGCCTGCCAGTGGTGATGGCACTACCATATGATGGAATACTGGAGCTAGCCTTGTCGATAGAGTGAAAGGTCTTATTTTGTCTATGATTCATGAACTTCTATCCCACTGAGTGGATATTTCAGATCCCTTGAAACAACAAAATATCGCACCCAGACACTGATGCACATGTCAAGGATCTGTCTGAAGCATTCTGTATCTCATGGAAAGAAGACTGTCAATATTGTAAAGTACATCGTCTAATTGTAAAGTACATTATCTAATTTACTAATCACCACGAAAAAAAATTCTCGTTTGTAGCAGCGGACTGCAGTCCGTGTACTGTTGTCATGCATGTCTGTGTGAAACGTCCTGACTGGTTCCCATCATATCTTTATGGATGAGAAATGGATCATGTCTTCCCACATCGGTATTTTCACGCTCACCAGAACAGACAAAAGAACCCTATTAAAGTAAACACGCCAATACGTGTTTCAGACCCCACCTCCACCCCACCCCGCCTCCCCTCCACGCCATCCTAGAAAATGAAAAAGAGAAAAAAAATCTCAGCAGCAATTATTGACTCTCCCACCCCAAGACAACGAAAGATTGGAAAGACGTGAGTGGGAACACACTGACGGTCATGCAGGGCTTCTGTCCATATCTTCCCCTGCACACACACACACACACACACACACACACACCTCTTCAGCTTTCCAGCTGTCCATCCCTACCCCCTCTTTCTGTCCTCCTGCTTGAGGTTCTGGCTGCCTGCCAGTGGTGATGGCACTACAGTGTGATGGAGCATTGGAGCCAGCCTTGTCCTTTGGAATGAAAGGTTACCGTGATATCCTGCCAGCAACCTTGCTACAAACTACCGCCTTATCGGTGGTTCACATGCTTTTGTCAGCATGAATGGATCCCTCAAACCCCTTTCAACAGAAAAAAATAACACAAACAGACAAAAGCACGTGTCATGGATCTATCTGATGTATTTTACATTTCGTGGAAGCAAGACTAACAGTACCGTCAAGTACA